>JAGVSP010002406.1:0-99503 GCA_022494985.1 Micrasema minimum | reverse complement strand
TCCCGTTTTTAAAAGGGGAAAACTTTTTTTAAAAAAAAACAAGCTTTTCTTTTAATGTCGTTTTAAGGACATGACGAAATTTTTTATGTAAATTTTTAAGTTTCATTGTTATTTGGCGACAAGAATGAATGGCAAGGTCATTGAACCAAACCTTGGGATTTCATTTAGGGCGTCTAAGCTGTGTCAATTTCTGCCGCTATCATTACATATATTATAGTATAGTATAGTGTTCCTTGATAGTTAAGAAATTGACGAAGTCGCTTGTCGTTGATGGCAAAATTATTACAACGCCATCAACACAGCATAATATTGTATATATACGTTACAGGGTAATGACATAATGGTGTATGTCTACCTACACCAACAGTATATGTACATGTACATACACAGTAATAGAGTGGATATGGAAGCCAGCGCGGTTGACTGTACTACAGCACCTCTCGGTGTATTGTGTATAGTCTGCGATAGGTAATGGTTAGTAAAGTGTACAGTCGACCCAGCTGCAAGCCAAGGTCTCGGAGTCAACGATTTTCCTATCAAAACACAGCGGAGTACTACACTTTCTGGCAGGTTGTCACATTTTCAAAAATTAATTATTTAAAAAAAAATTCTAATATTAAAAAAAAAAATCAAATCCGTGATGGATCTCTGCCCACCTGGCCGCCGACTTCCTGAACGACCTGCAAAAAGATGGAGGGACAGCTGGAAGCCGACATCCTAAGAGCTTTTAAGCTGCAAGATGGATTGTTGTCTAGCCTCCTACTTAGTGAAAATCAGTTACAAAAACACTTTTACCTACTTATTATTGCTTAGTATACCTACATAATTTTGTAAAATTTTGTAACTTATAATTAAAATGTGTTTATATTTCTAATCAGGGGCTTGAAATTCTCAAACCATCTATGCGCCTGGTAGCTGCAGGACGAGTTGAGATCTAGCCTCCTTCTGTACAGCGCTCTTGAGGCGATTTTTCGCAAAAACAGCGCTTTATAAATTGTCCATATAATAATAATAATAATAATAAAAGGCAGCATCGAACGAGAATCATACAGACCTTTAGGTCTATCTTAAGAAGAAGAATATTTTTCTGTAAGGACAATGTGAAATATTGATTTAAATGTGGTATGTGATACCTTCGACTGGCACTGAAGCGTAAGACTAATCATATTGATTTACTGCAATTAGTGTACTCATGCACGATATAAAATTAAAAAAAAAATAATTTATACAATTAAAAATAAATACCTAGATATTTATTAACATTTTTTTATTAACTTCGTCTGGTAATTAATAAAAATTTAATGTTGGAAAATAATGTTGGGCTTTCTTTTATTTACGCATTTTATTTATTTGAATGTTTCATATTTTATGTCAAAAGAAACATTTGAATATAATAAATAATATCATAAGTGATAATAGATAAACTCAAAATAATTCAATTTCGGGGCTGGTTTCAAATATCTAGTTGGAAAATAACTGTTCTAGAAAGCAGGAAACAAGCTGTGCTGGAGTGGGATTTGAACTAGACATTCCATCCAGAAACCTCAACTAGCACTAGACTACAACCCGGTTCTTAATATTACTTTACATATTAATATTTTTTGAAATATCACTTTTCAATTTTTTTTTAAATAAAAAAGAACAGCTCTTTGACAGCCTGTCTCAGACAAACATAGTGTTGCATTCAACTTGCAACGTAAACGCATTTAGATACATACTGCGTCTGTTATTATGACTGCATATTCTATATACACAAATGCACGTGCGCAAGTGTATAACGTAATAAATGCACACACACACACGTACACAAGTTGTTTATATTCATTACGTCACAGATTTGTTTAACGCTTTGTTGTCCGCGTATTTGCAATTGGTCGTTAATAATATAATCTGACTGACAATATTGAATATTGTACAATGTAAGTGAGACAATGTTAGAATCTTAAGATAAAACCAAAAAATTGTTGGTAGTAGGTATGTAAGTATGAACCTAATATAAGTTAATTATCTGTTAGGTACTCCGTTTGAGTCTCTGTGAAATTTAAATAAAATGAAGCAATATCCATTGGACCATACCCAGAATAGTGGAGATGAATTGATTGAAATGTTTTCCCATGAACTACAAAGTCGTTTACGTATCCTAATAAGTGCCAAATCAAAAAATAGCTAAATTGGGGCAGTTCTGGTTATCAAACCCTTATGTATATGAGAAGTGAAGACTGTTGGTTGTAAGGCAAAAGAATGGACGAAAGCAGATTGAATGCAGTTGAACTGTGATCATCACAGGCAAATGTGTGAAATGAAATAGTATAGTATATGATCGTTACAAATTAAGGTGGCAAAGTGCAAGCCTGATGAATAAGCATTATCGACAAATATAAGAAAGGTCTATTTAAACATGGATCTGATCCATGTAGAGCGAGTGTATGAAAGACAGAAACTGACTAAAAAAATAATATGAAGGCGCACCTGAGCCTGTGATGTAGAACTCGAGGAATGGCTGATGAAAGACATTGGCATGATAAAGAAAAACAAGTGCTTGAAAGTGGGGCAATTAAGAAGTCGGAATAATCGACGGTGCGTGCACGAGAAGATGTCGATGAATGTGGAGGAAGCAAGAGAAGAAAGTGTGCCAGGACAGAGTGGTGTGCGCGTTATTCTTGTACTATCCTCTCTGCCTACCCTCTACGGGGAAATTGCGTGATGGTTAGTTAGTTAGTTATATAAAAAATCATGAGTGTATAAGTTACTATAAGACGAAGCTTTTCGGAAATGCAATAAAAAATTCATGTTTGAGGTTAAGACGTTACATGTTATGACGGAACGAAGCCAATATCGACATAATTCTAACATTAACACAATAAAAATAAGAGATTTTTTTAAAAGAAAAATAAACATTTAAGCTCTTATGATATACTTAAATATTACAATTTCGGGCTGCTTTCAAATAGTGGAAATAACTGTGCCAAAAGCAGGAAACAAGCTGTGCTGGAGTTGGGATTCGAAACCTAGAGATTCTAAATTCGGAATCCCTGAATTACCACTAAACCACAAACCCAACAACAATAAAATGTAAAATATTTCAACTATTTTTTTTATTAAACGCATTTGGCGGCGATTCTTTGATAGGAAATTCGCGACATAGACGTAAAACTGTGAAAAGTCGTTACATGTTCAATCACTTAAGCATTAAAATATGTTTTAAAATGTTATTAGCTCGGCGAAATGCATTATTTTACATAAAGTTTATATCGTAATAGAATAGGATTATCGCATAGTTAAATTACGTGTCTGCACCAATATTAAAATCTAATGTCTGGTTTAATATAGGCGGGTGATATTGTCCGACAACCAATCAAACCAACTTCAAACTAAACCTACTTTGACACGTAATTTCAAATCCCTTCAATCGATGAGCCGAGTGAACGCGAACATGTTTTATAACTTCAATCAGAATTAGATACATTGTTTTGCTATCGAAACTGCATATACACGGTGTGACGAAACTCAGACGGTGAATCTACATCATATTTGGAGTCGAATGTGTAATTTGACTTTTTGATCTATGTTTAAAAAGAAATTTTTATCATAAAAGCTTTCGCAAGTAGTAAAATTGTGAATTCTTTTCAACCCTAGACAGCTAACCTTCGTCGAACTGACGAATACTGAACTCCAAATCAGAAATCGCCTCAAGAGCGCTATTCAATCATAATTGACATCACATTCTCGTCTTTGTTGAGATATCAACTGTACAGAATATGTTTTCCTAGGTTAATATGCCGACAGCAAGACGGAACAAGCCTTCCATACTTAATCACATACGATTGCCCGACTGCGACACGGTGCAAACTCCTCAGACTTAAATACACATAAGACTATTCTCAGTACATCAGCCCTGAAGATGGACACTGCACTGTACTCTGAAACGTCGGTAACACAAAGCCCACAAACACGGCATAATAACCCAGAAAAACATAATCTGTAGGTATTCTAAAAACTTACGAACTTTGATGTCAATTGTAATTAAATAATGCTATTTTAAGGATTTGCATTATTTTAGTGTTAATTGTCAAGTTGTATTCTATTTGATAATGCGTATTAAATAGAAAAACATGTGTGCAGTTCACACCAGGTAGAAGTGAAACCTTAATAAAACTAAGCTGAGAGAGAATGAGATAAATGCAGTATCAGGATGGGATAATTACTAGGATTTATATAATTTAAAATTATAGGTAGGTACCAACTGATAAAAATTTTTATTCATTTTATTATTCATAATCCTTGTCTTAAATTTCTACAAATGATTACTAGCGACTTATGATATCTTAAGTATATGGAAAAAAGTTTTTTTTTTCTATTTATATCAATATATCTGTGAAATACCGCGTCAAGGCGCCTTCACCCTCGGTTTGCTACAAAAATTTGGGAGTCGAATCTACCTCTTCAGATACATGAATAGAACAAATTCTGTTTTATAGCCTATGACACATTATAAAAGTATAAGGCGTGCCGGCGATCAACTGGTAGATGTATCTCATGAGGTAGATGGAACTACTGCCAGCCGGCGGAAACTGTGTTCTATCTCATTCTCTCGCAGGCTAAATCCCATAGATCCATATGTTTGTATCTTTTTAGTTTCGCTTTTTCGTTTCATAAAGTTTCTAATCACTCCAAACGATTCTAATGAAGTTTTCACTTCAAAAATAAAGTTTCTACCCTGATGCTTACCAGAAAATGTAGACCTTTTCTTCGTAATACGATACAGTTGCTTTACATAATATATCTACTGTTATAAGATGAATTTCAACGCGCAGATTATGAAAACAGACTTAAATAATAAAATTTCTAATCATTATATAAATTAAATTAACAACGCGATAAGCACATCGATAAACTACTGACCTTACTTAAAGGACTACGCAGTTTATTTCGTACTGTCGCATGACGCCAGTTAAATTTTACATCGTTTATCGTTTAACTAGTAGATAAGTATATTATGCATAATCATTATTTTATTGTCTACCCAGACTCGACAATAACTCTAATAATAAACTAATCTTGTTTAAATATAAGGTTTAAGATTGCATTAAAGATTTAGTGAATTGGTTTTTATTCAATGTTTTTTTAAGCATTTTTCCTTTAAGATCCTGAGAAATACCTCAATTTGCTTTTTTACGCTTAATAAAAATAATCTTATGGTTACAATAAATATAAATATTCAAGGCAACCTTACAATAAATTATGATACACAAAAAATCCTTAGATTTAGTTATAGGTAAGTGTATACGTGGAGTAACGAAATTCGTAGTACAACCCGAAAACTGGTGAATCCACATCATATTTGGAGTCGAATGTGTAATATGACTATTGAATCTAGGTTGGAACAAAAAAAATATTTTCTCCTCGTTAAAGCTTTCATAAGTACCGTAGATTAAGTAAAATTGTACAAATTCTTATTAAAATGCCGTTTTTTAGAAACATACTTATGATAGTCGAATGTGTGATATGTTTTTTTAATCTGAACTGAAATTTTTTTTTTCCTCTCGTAAATTTTTTTTAAGGACGGCAGAATAAGTAAAATTTCACAAATACTTTTTAAAATGCATTTTTTAATTTTTTTTTTTCTCTATGGATAGCATTAATTTGACTAAATAAATGATATTTGATAACAATTTTCTAAAATTAACCGGAAAAAATATCAACTTCGCACACAATTTTTTCGAAAAACTATAGGTCAAATAAAAAAAAATTGTCCTACGAAATCGACTCCAAATTAAAATGATGTAGATTCACTGGTTTCCCGCTTGTACATCGAGTTTTGTTACACCATGTATAACGAGACTTAGATATAGAAGTGTATATAAGGAGATTTGATATACCTATATATTCAATATTGACTCTACATTAAAAAAAATTCGGGGATCATCATTACCATATTGTTGCAAAAGAAGCCATTCTGTATAATATCACCAATTTTCTATTTTTCATTTACCCTTAAAATTTATTTTATTGCTTTGCTGGTTAATTTTATTAATTTGAAATAGGCGATAAATGTCAATAACGCTTTTCAAGTTCATATTTATCTTATATATTTTAACGTTATTCCTCAAAGTGGAATTAATGCAACTTACTCCAAACTATTTATAATGACTGGTCTACTATACTAAATTACAGTTTTTGTAACAAAGGAATAAGATCGAGATTGAAGCATTCTGACGCAATAGTAATTTAAGTTGACTTAAATTTTATCGAGCTTAGTTATTAATCAATAAAATTATATTATTGTGTAATTTTTATTTATTTTTCTTTTCCATACTGAGTGACAGTTTGAAGTATAAAATCACGATTTACGTGTATTGCGTTTGGAAAAATTAAACCTAGATAACCATGTGAGTATTTTATTTTCCTTGGACTTGCACAGAACTGAATGTCTAATCAGCTTCTTTTCAAATATTTTTTTTAAAATCAAGATACTGCACTCGGTTTTTATGCGATACAAGATGCAGAAATTTAAAATTGAGTGGATAAGGATATTTACACAGTAGTCATATTGGAAAATATATAAAATCGATGGCTTAACCCAGAAAATGACCGCTCAAAAGCCCTTTGAAGTCTGATAAATTTTCATATCGAGATAAACAGCCTCGGGTGTCCCACTGTAGTGCCCTATGTCCCATTAAGGTTAATTAATAATCATTTTAACATTAATCCTAACTAACTTACTAACTAACCATCACGCCATTTCCCCGTAGGGGTAGGCAGAGAGGATAGAACGCCATATACCACTCTGTCCTGACATACTTCCTTTGCTTCCTCTACATTCATACATCTTCTCATGCACATACGCCGATTATTCCGACTTTTTCATGTCCACTTTCAAGTACTTGTCGTACTTGGTCATGCCATGTCTTTCTCGGCCTTCCTTGGCTTCTACATCCAGGCGCACTTGCATTTAAACTTCTTTTAGCCGTTCTTTCATCACTCATTCGCTCCACATGACCAAACCATCGTAAAAGCCCTTTCTTAATTTTGTCGATAATGCTTATCTCAGCCTTGCACTCTGCTCTAATTTCGACATTTGTACACCTATTTTTACATAGTCTTACCACATATTTGCCTGAGAGATCGCATTTCAACAGCATTTAGTCTACTTTAATCCTTCTTTTTCCAACACCGCGCTTCACTACCATACATAAGGGTTGGTATCAGAACTCCGTTGTGTACTTCCAATTTTGCTTCTTTGGATAAGTTCTTATTTGCCACTATCGATTTTAAGGCACCATTAACTCTGTTTTATTATGTAAGGAAATACGCTTTGCTTCTAATGTTTTATTGTATTTTATTTCACGATTATTATGGAAAACTATAGAGCGAGTGCTACAAACTTTACATTAATAAAAAATCTAAATAGCCTAGGTATAGAGCATTGTTCATCATTTTATAAAAACGGCACGATACGTCTACGTTTAAAAAAAGGCCTACTGGATCAGATATTTATTTCTAAAAATGTATTTCTTTTGTGTTAGAAGTCTACCACCTGGTAATATCGTAATTATAACTGATAATAAATTTATCCAGATGGCTTATAAATAATAAATTTTATCAAATGACCAAGTGAAGTGGTCGTTAAAGAAATATTGCGAGCGATTAATTTTGAGATAAATTTTACAATATTGAAACGAAAAACTTTTGGGTATCCTTTTTATGGATTGTGGATTGATATTACGAAAGTATTTATATTATGTTATTATATTATGGATTATCTACGAAAAAATGTTGGTTTCTGCTAAAAAACTATATACTGAAAGCTGAGACATAATTATGTGTAGGTTTGTCTAGGATTGAATTGAAAACAATATTTATGATTGCATATTCAGAATACCTGATCCTTGTGAGTACAAAATTTCGTATAGAGAACTCATCAATTGATAACTCAATAATTAAAATAGTGTGGTTTTCAAAACACAAAGAAATATGAAAGTTTAGATTTTTACTAGGCCTAGTGCGAAGAGATTTTACAAATAAAATCAGCCATAATAATATATAATGTAGATACTGTGGTCATTTCTCTTATTTATTGATTTGATTTATGAACTTTCAAATCATCTTAGAATAAAATAATACCAATCTTAAAAGTATGTACATTATTTGAGAACCTTCTTTGTCAGTTTTTTTGTTAAATAACCCACTGATCGTAACTAGGTACATAGATTTAACTGAACGTAATGTCCAATACTAAAGAACAAAATAACATACGTTTAAACAATTACCTTGACCATTGTTTGATAGCTTATAGTTTTTAGAATTCAAAACTTATTAACAATAGCCTATATTTTAATCCATCCTCTACTGTCCGCCATCTACAGTCGATATATGAAAATCTTTCAATTTCGACTGGTCCTCGATAAAAAGTTGGTAGATTTATCGTAGTTGACTTAGATACGTTAAAACCATGAAGTTTATATCATAAAGCCCTTATGTCCTATGTGTAATATGGCAGTTGCAGTTAGGTTTGTCTGACACTCAGTTAAACCATATCTTCCCATCAATCACGCGAGTATCACATATGGGATCATTTGTACGTGTCGTTTTAAATACAAGTAACACTTGGTGTAATGAAAGTCTCAAGAAGTTCTGCAAATCATTGTCAAGAATGGGTTCTTCATGTTTATTGATGATGTTGATTATTATTACACTTCGCTCGGTTGGACTTGAATTATCGTCTGGTAGGAGCTGAATTATAGGACGCTTGAGTGAGGCAAATCAACGTGAATATTCAGATGCGTGATATATCTTATATTCACAGAACAGAAGGCTCGTTAAGAAGAAAATTAAACGGTGATAGTATACCAAATTTGGGAAGTATTAATCTTGTGTGATTTATTATTATGTACCGGGCAGCAATTGCTGTCAATATTTTGGCAGTAGTTATGTTGTATTCATGTTTTTAAATTTTTAATATTAAATTTCTTTCAAATAGTGTTTTGTTATTATACCTTCGTTTAGAAGAAAATAAAATGATGTTATACACCGTGTTACAAAATTCGACGTACAAGCGGGAAACCAGTGAATCTACATCATATTTGTAGTAGATTTTGTAGAGCAATTTTTTTTTTATTTGACCCATTATTTTCAAATATAATTTATTTAGTGAAATTAATACTATTCATTATCTATTTCATTACTATTCATTATAATAATTTACGCAATTTTAATTAATCTGCGTTAGGAAAGTACTTATGAAAGCTTTTGTGAGGCTTACGTAGTACATGGCCTAGCCAGCCGAAACGCCTACGCTGGATGAGAGTATATACCAAAGGTTGCTGCGTCCGTGTTCATTACAAAGTCAAATAACCCCCCGCAAATCATTCGAATGATAATAATTAAAAGGTGTGTTTTTCTTAAAATTTCAAGTAAACATGTACCTACCTATATCCTGAAGCATTAAATGCATATTATAAAATATAAATACATACAACCACACACACTTAACTATAAAGTGTTGATTAAGTATCATACAGGTTTAATCAACAAAGAAGTCCTAATCTTTACGAGATTACAGATTGCTCTATAAATCTCGAGCCCCTCGGGTCTGTTTTGAATTGACCTTTAGAAATTAAAACAAAAGCTCTCGTATATTTGGTCTGAGACGAGGCTGGAAAGTATTATCCACAACTTACAGTTAAGTAATCCGAAGATATCACATCTGACAGATAAGTCTTTGACATTTCAGAATACATATTAGAAGATGTTTGATCTTATTATACAAAGCTGTACCTAAGGCAAAAGCCTATCACAAAAATCCAGTCCAACCCGTCACAAGTTGCTTAATTTTTTGAAAATCCTTAGTTTTTTTTATAGTAAATGTGTCATCAAATGAAGTACTGCAATGATTTTTTAATTTTTTTTTTTTAATTAAAAGGAAATCTATGCAATCTTATGATATTTGTACATATTTCTAACTAACTAACTAACCATCACGCCCTTTCTCCGTAGGAGTACGCAGAGAGGATAGAACGCCATACCACTCTGTCCTGACAGACTTCCTTTGCCTCCTCTACATTCATACATCTTCTCATGCACGCACGTCGATTATTCCGACTTTCTTACATGACCACTTTCAAGTACTTGACGTACTTGGTCATGCCATGTCTTTCTCGGCTTTCCGCGGCTTCTACATCCAGGCACAGTCGCATCATATATTTTTTTGCATTTGAACTTCTTTAAACTTCATTTAAACTTCTTTTAGCCGTTCTTTCATCACTCATTCGCTCCACATGACCAAACCATCGTAAAAGCCCTTTCTTAATTTTGTCGATAATGCTTATCTCAGCCTTGCACTCTGCTCTAATTTCGACATTTGTACACGTATCATACATAGTCTTACCACACATTCGCCTGAAAGATATTACATATTTCAATTTTTAAATACTATTTTCAATAAAGCCTAAGCGGCTTGTGCTTGAAAATAGAAATCGAGTCGTGTCGAAGTGGGGATTCGAACCGACAATCTCTGGACTCGACGAGACCGCGACGCTACCACTGGGCCACCACCCGTTCATTTGTTTTGATATGTGTGATTTAAAGTTTAAATAATTCAATAATTATTTTTGGTACAACTATCTAAATGCATACACAACCGTTATTATAATGAGTATCAGTTTCGAACAAGAATTTCAGAGAAGTGACATTCCATACTTGTAAAATACTACCGTGTCTGAGGTGTCTAGTTACCCACTGCGGCACTCACTACGTCATCAATAGGCATCTACGTCATCACTAGACATCTACGTCACACGTTTCGCGTATTGGCCTAAGTGCTGGAGTCTTTAGACGGTGGAATTTGATAATAAGTGGTGTTATGAAATGAACCCTAGGAAGCGTATATTTTTACCGTAACAAAGTTTTGTAACGCCCATAAGGGTTTTTACATATACATTTTTAAAAGATTACACACATTCATTACCGCCAGAGATGGCATCCAGACACTGTTCCCTAAAATGCACTAGATTTGTGTTGAAAACATCAATATTATTAGTATACTTGTTAGCCAGTGCGTGCATTCTTCGTATCGGTGAGTTAGCACTGTAATTGGTCGATGATTGGACAGCGCACGCGCTAACACCCACACGTAAACCACTATCTACCATCTCTACCTCCTCTCCGTTCTGCTTCTGCTCTCCTGTTCATCCCACCTCCCTCCTCCTCAACCTCACAGCATCTCACACCTCTGTGTTCTGGGTTTACAAGTCTTTGTTGCTGTATAAACGTGTTGTTTCTTTGAGCAATGGTCTTTTTTGGATGATCGATAACCTAATAAAGGAAATCTGTATATTAAAGAATCAATACTTTAACTATTCCTCTGCAATAAACGTAATAAAAAATATTCTTAAACAACATTAAATTTATCTTATTTGAAACGTAGTATATTCATTTCGTTTTTATTTTGTATACTACGAGTACGTGAGAAATTTTATTATCTTTTACTTCTTGTAGGTAATTGTTATTAATAATTGTTATTACCTACAAGTTACGTAATTGAAAGAACAATGCAATTGTAATATGGTTTTTAAAAGGTACTTGTATCATTTAAATAAATAAATATTAGAGTCGTTAAATTTAGGCAGACTCTGAACACAAGAAATACTTATGATATAAATAAAGAATATGTAAATAAATATGTCTTTAAGTAGAGTAGGTCTGAAAATGACTATGTCAAGTCGAATCTAGTAAGCAAGGTGGTAAAGAAAGAAAAAAAAACAAGGGAAAGCCCTCGTTTTTGTCATTTTTCTCAATTGTCGGGATAAGAAAGGTGACAACAAAATAAAAATTATTGGTAATTAGAGCACATTAATTTTAAGCATTTTTATTTGATTATCAAATTTTCCGTCAAAAAATAAGAACCATATTTAGCGGCCGCATTTTGTGTGCGTTGCTCACATGGTCGTATGTTATAAGTATAGGGCTATACACGATTTTGGTAGGTCTCTTTACCAATATCTACAGTTCTTCAAATTACGCTTTACCAATATCTCCAGGTCAAATTACGAATTATTCAACCACGAATAATTCATTTGTCCATTGACTAAGAATATAATATTTCACTGCATATATACAAGTTCTGATAATTGGCAGATATCAAATACTAAGTGAAATGGGGAATGTTGTAATACATCATTCATTTTACCATATCCGCTCCCTATGTGGAGCATATGGAATCCACAAACTGCCTCCAGGCCAAGCGATCGACTGCCAGCTCCCGTGCATTCTCCCAAGTCAAGTCCACCTCCCGCAGCTCTGAAGCAAACTGCCGACGAATTGTCAAAAGTGGACGACCGGGACGCCGAGAACCTGATGCCTTGTAAAATAGGCAAGCATGGTTAAGGCTCTCGGGAGGCATACGTAGTATATGGCCTAGCCAGCCGAAACGCCTTCGCCGGATGACAGTTGATACCAGGGGTTGCTATGCCCGTTTCCTCACCTCTGTGTTCCTTACCAAGTCAAACCACCGCACACCCAAAATTCTTCTAAGACACCTATTATCAAAACTCAGAAGTCTGCTGTCTTGGGCCCTGGTTAGGTGCCACGATTTGCAACCATGAGGAGAAAACAGGTGAGATGCAGGAGTTATAAAGGCGGCATTTTGTTTACATCAAGTGGAAACTTAACCCTCCCAATTATAGGTCATAAGCCCTGTAAACGCCTAGATAACCATATTCCCTTCCAAACTTCTCGTCTCTGTTGAGATGTCAAATTGTAGGAATATAATATTTAAATTTCTCTGTTAGCGAATTCGTCAATAACGCCGTCCTTACTGCAGCAGAATTACGAATAAATTAACAGAAAATTATGTATGTCGTATTTTTCTTCTTATAGTATAATAGATAAGAAGTAAGATATTTATTACATGGCATCATTGAGTTTATTTTACTATAACAATATTACACAAATCACCAAAGAAATTGAAAATTATAATTATTGCAACCGCTAAAATTTCACAAGTTGGTAAGCTTGACTGGGTCAATGCAATAATATGCAAATAATGCAGGTGCAACCAATTGTAAGGTACAAGTTTAATCATTAACTTAAATGCTAATCTCCCCACGTTTCCTAACAGCAGTCATTTTACTGCATCTATGATTACCAAATCAAATTTGTCGATTACCATGTTTAAATCTGGAGATAATATTATTTCACCCACGGCAAATGAATGCAGAACCGTTTGTAGTGGAACTTGTCAACAAAAATCAAACAAAATGGTAAAATAACTGACAAAGATAACAATAAATAACAAAGATAAAAACTTATACATCCTTGACGGACAAAGCTAATAAATTAATCTGAAGTCAGGTATTGTAATGTAATTTGTAATATGTGAATTATTTACCCATACGAAAAAGAGATTAATGGTTTTAAAAATAAATTATCAAACCCATGTAATCTAATCGAGATAAAATCGCTGTAATTTTTTTTATAGCTACTGAAATTATAAAACTCCTTTTTTAAACTAGCATATCGTCTTCTGCGTTTAAATATTCAGATTTCCCAATACAAACACCACACACATACAACAACACACATACACATGACATAACATAACCACTGTTTGCTCATTTCACGTCTTCAGAAATTTGTCTTGAGACCTAAATAGGCGTTTTATTTGAGACAAGGTCTTAGAAATAAATACATTGGTTGAATTCATTCCCCATTCCTAACACATAAAGTTCTAATATCTATCTATCAGTTTACATAGTTTTTGGAAATTATTTATTTTTTACTACATATCCAACAGTTTCCAACTGTTAAAAGAAAAATTGGCGTTTTCAGTGGTGTAGGTACCTGCTGGAAAATACGCTGAAGTTGTACTATGGAGACTCCTCGTTCGATTCCCTGTAAGATCATTTGAACCCAGCGCTTTGACCGTAAAATCAATCAAACAGAAGAAGGCTTTGAATCAAATAAAATATCCAAGAATAAATATTGATATAATTGAAGTACGTACATATTATCCCAGAATTTATAATTGTATCCCACTTAAAGATAAATTAGAGAAGGATAAAAGTAAATTTTATTTATTTGTTGAATATAACTGTTATTTATTTATATAGGTGTTAACAGTCAACCATGCATCTTAAAATATATTTTTTTAAATGAACAACACCACTTTTGAAAATGCAAATACATAATGTAAATATAACATACACGTGTAATGTACGAGTATATGTGGCAGAATGGATGAAAATTTTGTCTGTCAAATTCTTTTTATTTTTATTTTTATTTTATATTTGAATTTTGATACATTTACAAATTTTAAAATGTGTCTAAAATGTAAAGATTATGAATCAGGCTTATTATTCTATAGTCTAATAACATAATAATAAAGATCTTCCAATAGATTTTCCGCAGAAAATCAGTTCGTGATTGCATTAATGACCTCATTAACAATCAGATGAGTTGCAAGTTGCAATATCTTGTATAAGTGCAACCGTGAAAATGATAATATTTTAATCCATCCGAGGTCTTAGGAAAATGAAGGGAACTTAATAACCTTGAAAATGCACCAATCAATCAGTTGTAAGAAAACGTGACGTGTGCATTATGCGCCCTTTACGTTATGACGTTGGATAATATATTTATGCAATATGCACGTTTATGTGCATATAATATTATGCACATATTATGTATAATGCATTAGACATGATATTTCTACTGCGTAGGTGTATTAAATGTCTTTAAATAGACATTATAAATAATTTTATTTTACAGTACCGTTTTGACTCCCGCATTTTCGGCTTGGGTGGTTTTTTCTTTTTTGACTATGACTTATTTTCTAATTATTTTTTTTTAAATATTTTTTTTTTTTTTTTATTATTTTTTACCAATCTTTAATCTTAATTTTTAATAATTAATTAATCTACCACTACGTCCCTTATCCGCACCCAACGGTGCATAGGGCACTGCATTGGTACACCAAGTGCAGTGTATCTTGATCATTTTACTACATGAAGTAAGATGATCAGTCTTACGCTTCAGAACCAGTCCAAGGTATCACACATGAAATATTAATATGAAAATCACATGTAAATAAATATTTCATGTTGACCCCTTACGGGAATCGAACCCGCGACCTCATGCACAGTAGCCAATCGCGCTACCACTATGCCACGAGGCGGACAAATTATATTTATTTAGTATGTATATAATTTTTTACATAGACTAATATATTTTACATTACACAAAAATTTTTTTTTCCTAACTATTCTTATCCCATCATTATTATTAATTCAATTTAGCCATGATATAATATCTACACTAATATTTCCCACATATATATTTTTTACACTTAGCCGTAAATAACTTTAAATTTTGTTCATGTTTTAATTCATCTGGCATCTCCTCATACATTTTGATGAGCTCAATGTAGATTTTCTTCAAGTTATCTTGATGTCCAATAACGAAAATTTTACTCTTCTAAATACTCAAGTTCTATGCTATTGTTTAAAACAATTTCGGAAAATATGTAATTCTACCAATTTTATTTTTAAATTCATACAACTCCTCGTGTATTGCAAGAATGCTATTCCGGCTTTTACTCTATCTACTTTTATGTATTGCCACGTTTTTCTCGGCCTTCTTTGTCTTCTACATCTGCCGGCATAAATTACATACCTTCTAACAAGATCAAACATGACATGACATTACTTTGTTGCTTGGTATCATTTTCCCTTGCACACATTATGCCTCTTAGTAACTTATAAACGTTGGTACTCTTTTATCTTCCTCGGCATCAATATATTATTCTAAAATTAAAAAAATGATTCAACGCCGCTCCTACTTAAAAAACAATACATTTTGCAATTTTGACGTGTCACGCGTCACTTAAAATCAAATTTAACATATGTAAATATCAATTAGACATTTCACCTTGTCCATAATTATAGCTAAATATTACAGTGATCGCAACTAAATATTGAAACATAATTTTAATAACACGTACGTAATTATTTTTAATTACTAGGGCATTCGCGTAGCCTTGTAATGATTAAGGAAGCTTATTATCATAAAATATCGTAGCAAGGTCTATGTTAAGTACAGACATTGAATTTACTATAATTATTACGTTTTAGCTCTCAAATCGATTACAAATTATTAGTATCGTAATCGCCAGAGCTGTGAATCATATTGTAGACGATTATGATAAATAGGAGGATGATTCTGTTGTGGTACAGTATTAAGAATATAAGAGCATACCTACTCCACCACGTGACTCGCAGCCGCTTTCCCATACAAACGTATTCCTCGATTTCCTCCCTGGAATTTTTTATTTGAGGAATGATTTTTTCACACATTTTAGATATCGACCAGAAGCGTGTTTGCATTGTCTTATTTTTTTAGTAATTTATTTATCTTGTTTAAAAAATAAAATATCAATAAATTTGTCCAAATACTTGTAGACAAATCTAGATTCAACTTATAACCAGCTTTAATTACTCATAATTCTTGTTTTTTTTTGAAATTATGCGACATAGCCGGCATATAAAAATATGAGGCTTTGTGGCAAAAGGTTTACATAATATATTAACATAGTAAGGGAATATGCGTTAAATCATTGATTTTTGTGATTGATAGGAAAACGCAGAGAAAAACGATTATGAAAACGTCTAACTAACTAACTAACCATCAAGCCATTTCCCCGTAGGGGTAGGCAGAGAGGATAGAACGCCACACCACTCTGTCCTGGCATACTTCTCTTGCTTCCTTCACATTCATACATCTTCTCATGCACGCACGTCGATTATTCCGACTTCTTACATGCCCACTTTCAAGCGATTGTTTTACTTGATCATGCCATGCCTTTCTCGGCCTTCCTCGACTTCTACATCCAGGCACAGTCGCATCATATATTTTTTTTTGCCGTTATTTCATCATCCATTCGCTCTACATGACCGAACCAACGTAAAAGACCTTTCTTAATTTTGTCGATAATGCTTATCTCAGCCTGCATTCATTCTGCTCTAATTTCAACATTAGTGCACCGATCATACATAGTTTTACCACACATTCGCCTGAGAGATCGCATTTTAACTGCATTCAATCTACTTTCATCCTTATTTAGTAATGTTAGTAAATGTTAGTAAAAAGTGACGTTTTATTTTTTTTCTTGTTTTTATACTATTTCCCCTTTACGTAATTATGCACATTATAAAAACCAGGATTATACAGATCTTGGAATCACTCTCTCTAAATTGAAGGCCACATGATTATATACGAGTGTTCGTGTGTTGTATGTGCATATAATGCATATGCAAAGGACATGTGCATTATTTTACTTACCGGTTTTAACTACTGTAATAATGCAATAATTACAGGTGCAGGAAATCCAGTCTTCCGAGATAAAGATACAATGGCCGATATAGAACAATAGAAGTAGATATTTCAGGTTTTTTTTTTAATAAACGTGTTATTTTGTAGATGTCTAACCCTGTAGACGTCCAAATAAATCTTGTTTAAGTTTTCTGTTTATGTTTTTATTCTTCTTCTTCTTTATCAGCCATTGTTCATCCACTGCTGGACATAGGCCTCCCTCATGTTGGTCCACTGCTTTCTGTCCTGGGCTTCGAGCTGCCATCTGGATCCTGCAGTACTTTTTATATCTTCTGTCCATCGTCTTGGTGGTCTTCCTACAGGTCTCCTTGCAGCTCTAGGTCTCCAGTTAAGCAGGCGTTTCGTCCATCGGTCCTCACTCTGGCGTGCCACATGTCCAGCCCATGTCCACTTCAGCTGGGAGATCTTTTATGTCGTCTATGACTCTAGTCCGTCTTCTTATCTCCTCGTTAGTGACAAATAATTTAAATACTATTAGTTTGATTAATTAAAATTATTATAGGTAAACGTTAAACCAAAATAATCATTCAGTCGCCTGGTAAAAGAATTGAGCGTCCTGATAAAAAGGTTAGTACGCCGAATAATTGGTAAACCAACTTAAATCATTCCGAAAATCTCGATTTATTTTCACTTATGGAATTGGCATTCACTTATTGGCGTTACATCAATTAGATAGCTGTCAAAATTGTATGTTGCATTTGTTTTTTGTAGTAAACAATTATTTCTATCTTCCACTTTAATCATTTAAAATTAGCTGGTAAAAGTTATATGCATAACAAATTGAAGATTCATCTTCAGGCGTTTCCTAGTAGGTGATATAATTCGGTAAGAATCTCACTTGCAACCATAAAGGTTTCTGCTAAAATGCTTAACAATTTTCTCAATGGATGACAGAGAGTGTTCACATGTGAAGCGTCGCGCCATTTTACTGGCAAATATGGATATATTAACCCAGCCAATGACAGGTCCTAAGCCCTGTAAACGCCTAGATATCCGTATTCCCTTCCAAACTTCTCGTCTCTGTTGAGATGTCAAATTGTAATTTACATACATTTTAATAATTTTATTTATCTCTAACAAGTTGAGATTGAGACAATTGTCTAAATTTTAAAATGACTAGGAACAAAGGAAAATAACCTATTTATGATGTAGAACTTATATTGATGTAGAACTACACAACTCTAGTTTCGGGAATCTGTTTTTCTATCTACGATTCATACGTTTTTTTACACTGCTAATTTAGGGTTAAATAACTATTTGCGATGCGTCACTATGCCATTCGTTCAATCCAAGTGATATGTGAGTACGCTAAGCGGTCAATATTAGTTTCCGTCATTCGTGACAGAGTACAATAACTGTGATTAGGTATGACTTACCTCGTTGTGTCTCTGATACACGTGTCGTACAGTAACCATTATGTCCGTCAATTTACATTACCGTTCATTATTCAAATTTCTAACTTGCGATGCAAAACGGAAAACACTTCCGCTTTTGCGATCATGTAGAGGAAAATTTTCTTTGTCTTTGCCATTTATGAATTCGAAATGCATACCAAAGTAAGGATAGCATTATTTAGGCTAGGCCATATACTACGCATGCCTCCCGAGAGCCTTAACCATGCTTGCCTATTTTACAAGGCATCAGGTTCTCGGCATCCTGGTCGTCCACTGTTGACAACTCGTCGGCAGTTTGCGTCAGAGCTGCGGGATGTGGACTTGAATTAGGAGGATGCACAGGAGCTGGCGGCCGATCGCTTGGCCTGGAGGCAGTTTGTGGATTCCATATGCTTCACATAGAGAGCGTTTGTGGTATGATGATGATGATAAAGTTAAGTTGATTGATATTATGTAATTAATTATATTTAGGTTTTACAGAAAGATTTCTTTTCTGATCTTACGAGGAAATGCATGTTCTTGATCTAATATCATAATACAAGAACAATAAAAAGAAAAGTTGATGACTACTAACTGAATCCAATATTTTTTTTTACATTTTAGGAAACGATTTTATCTAGGATTGATTTTGAGAAAGAAACGCAATTTAAATCAGTCTATTGATTCCTTGATAAATTATCTTTGGCTACTGACGTGCCCATAATGATTTCTTAACAGAATTTCTATCAATATTCATTACGCAGATCGATAATGAAATACGATCAAGTTACGGACTGTTAAAATGTTTGGAATTCCAACGGTTTTCAGAATTGAAATCACTTTCGATTGACAGACGCAGACGGATAAAAAATCTTTTTTTTAAATCAACACGTGAATGCATTAGATACGCCCTAAAAAATAAGGGTTGATTCCATTTTACAATTGCGGTTTTGGAATTATTAGGTGTCATCACACCTGAGTAGAAAACTGAGGTTTGTTGGGGTAGAAAATAACTACTTTAAAAAATACAACGGAAACCATTTGAACATTCTATGACTTGAGTATTTTATAGACTTAAATTTTATTTCCATTACAAATTGAATTACTTGTCCTGGTTTGTGAACAATTGAAATAAGTTTAATTTGAAACTGTGAAATTAAATGCAATTAAATTAATAGGGGTTATCAGCAATAATTTTTAAAGTGCACTTTTGTTGAAATTTCTGTAGTTGATTTTAAACAATCGGTCACGGTGAAACGGTAGCCGCATGGAATACTGCGATGATTCTGGCCATCCTTAAAAACACAAGAGTAGATACTAGATTGATAGATTGATTTTTTTTTTTTTAAGGTGATAATGTCTAATAAATCGATGATGAGTCGGCAAAAAGCATGACTCATTGTCACGTTTCGCCTGAGCTGAGTGTGCAAGCGAGAGCGCGGAACAAGCGTTTGAATTAATGAGTGCAAAATAATGTTAATTTATGAAAAAAATTGTAATTGTCAATTAACTCCTGCTTTGTATTATACAAAATAATGATAATTCAGTAATAATAATTCAATTCAAAAAAAATAACGTAAAATTAACCATAAGAAATCACTAATTATCATTATGTTTTTTTATCTGTGTGAGTAGATAGCTGTATCGCTCATTTTAGTATGAAAAGACTCCATTGTTACAAAAATACAGACACATACAACAGGTATACTCCGACACTTGATGTTTGTACTGTCGATAAGTAACGGTCGTAAGTCGTAAAGGGGTTAGTTTTACAGAATCATGCCACACGTGCACTTTGTGCAGTGTAATGCATCACTAAATAGGCGCATCTTTTGACAATTGAATAAATTAACGACTACGGTGATGCGTCATAAATTTTATTAAGCTTCGATACTATAAACGCAATAGTGTCAGAATTGAGCATTTTTTTTATTTTACCAGTCATTATGTCAGATTGAGAAAATTTTTAAATACACTAGTATTTGTCGAAATTATGCATTTTTTAAATACACTAGTATTGGTCGATTCTTGACAATTTTATTCAGATTTCTAAAGTTTACCGGTTGGCTAAAGCTCTTGATAGTTGGTTACATGAAGGCAAGATAATCAGTCTTACGCTTCAGCGCCAATCCAAGCTTTCGAATGTGAAATTAATACACTTGGTTCTATAAATATTCATCTTTAGTTTTATGGAACACTCCTATAGGCAATTACTACTGAACGCCATACAAACATGTTGTTTACAGTGAGTGTAAAAAACTATCGCCATCTCACTATTTCGCCCTTCCCACGACCTGAGAGCAAAGGGAATAGAAATACGTTCACTTGTACCCATCGCATGTACCTAATAGGTGGTAGAACACGATTTTGTCTGGAGATCGGTATGTTTTCCTCACATTGCCGCCATTATAACTCCTGCATCACACCAGTCTCTTTCTATGGCTGCGAATCGTGGCACCTAACCAGGGCCCAACGATAGCAGAGCTTCTGAGTTTTGAGAATAGGTGTCTTAGAAGAATTTTAGACTTGGAAGGATTGCACGGAGCTTGGCGGCCGATCGCTTGCCTGGAGGCAGTTTGTGAATTCCACTATGCTACCACATACGGAGCGGATACGAGTATGATGATGATGATGAATATTTTCTCTATCAAAATAAATGCCAGAATAACAAGCAGGAAATCAGTCCTGGAGAATTAATAATAATAAATCATGGAATCTGCTGCAGAACCACGATCCGTTTAGATTTGGATGATTTATGATGCGCCGATTTTCGTTGCAAAATTATTTCAAGTGAGGTAATCTCCAAATGTTTAATTTGTATCAAATATGTTATGTTTAAAGAGATAAAATAACGACAGTAAAAATTAGTTTTTCGATATCTCAAAAAATGACGAAGTTACGAGTATTGAGCCTTTAAAGGTGAACTAGGGTGAAACGACCGACCGCTCCATTTATTTTAAGGTACCTTAAGTTCCCGAAGTAAAAATATTTCTGAAAAGTGTATTTTTTTACATTTAAATTTCACTATTTATTGTAAACAATCATTGTTTAATGTTGCAAATTAAACTTGAACCATCAAAAATATTCTTTATTGACTTTAATCAAACCAGCTCCATAATTCATAGGTAGCTGAGTATGAGCAAAAAACAAGATTTTTAGGCATGTCAGCATGTCGTTTGTCATGGTGGTATAACAAGGGGTGCATTGCTTGCTTGCTTGTCGGACCCGATTACATATATTTTAATGTACTTTTTCTTACTTATTAATTTTATTAACAATTTATTTATTTTTTTTAATCCCATTTTTTGTTTTTATATTTTACTATATTGGTTTTTAGTAATTTCTTAATATAATTCATGTAAAACATTTATATATACTTTATTATATTTTCTTTATTATTAATATGCAGTTGTTATTGTGTACTTTGTTAATCTTATTTCTTTTATTATTGTAAATAAGAAATAAATAAATAAATAAAGCGATTAATTTTAGGATATTATTTTTTTGTTTTAAGTACAGAAATAAATAGTCATTTTTCATTTAAACCTAACCTAAAAATACTAACAGGTTTGGATTTATCTTATTAAACATGTCGAAATATTTAAAAGCAGTTCCTACCACATATTTTTTTGTTTGTTTTCTTTCTGTCAACATAATTTATTATTTTCTGTAACACGCGCTTCCCAAAAAAGGTTATTCATTTATGTAAACAATTAATGTCGTGTTGTAACGCGAGGTGATGATGCTTTGTCGTGTGAGAGAAATGATATGGGATGGGGGGAGATGGAGACGGATGGAACAGGACCGTATCGGGCGTCAGGTCACGGATCCACAGGAGCCAACGACCCTTTCGTCTCCTCCGTATTTATTAGACCCTTTGGTGATTAGAGGCGTCAAAATGGCTGCGGTTTATCAATTGCAAGGTGTTTCAAAATATCTTTCGACGATATATTTTGTATTATTTAATTTTGAATGCGAAAATATCGCTTCAAGAGCAATGTACAAAAAGAGCCTAGGTTACAAGAAGCTCATGGAAAGCTGAATTTATTTCTCCTATTTATAATTTTAGCAGATGATAAGGTTAGCAGGTGAATTATAATATACTACATATTACAAAGGTATGGGTGATAGTAAAAGTTGAAATGCTCGAAGTAGGTACTGTTATTATCGATTATTAAAATTAATTTGACTCATAATATAGCATTTCACGCTATTTTTTACGTTGCATTTATAAATATTTAAAAAAAATCTAAGTTTTGTTTAATTTTATAATTTGTTTTTTTTTTTTTTTTGATTGGTAATTCAAGGAGATGATAAGTGATGCACAAATCAAAAAGCAATTCTTTAATTACATACTTATCTCGGAACTAAAGGCATTTGCTCTTCCCGGAAGTTCGTAACCTACAATGAATAATGTTTTAATGCACACAATAATTAGTATAATATGAAATTGTTTTTATATTTGTTAGATAGCAAAGATATAAGCCTTAAATATGGATGATACTGTTAATAATTAATATTGTATGTATTTAAAATAAGTGTATGTCAGTTGGCTGTCCATATTTTTTTAAAAATAAATAATGTATGCTTTTTACGCTTGCGCTTGCTACATAAGGGTGCTATTTATGCGCGACCGACGCGCGACAGTCGATAGATTGGTCTGTTGCTCGATCAACAGATCACTATCGACTGGGTAATAAGCGACGTGATAACGATTTTTACCCATGGATGTTTAAACGTTTTCGCCGATCACAATGGAACACGCGTTAAAAGTTATCAATCGGGATTATTAAACGAGCGCATCCAGTGGCGAGCCATTTCCCGAGATACATATACTTATCTTATTCGCACATAAATCTTCATTCAATCTTTCTCGAGTGCCGTATTGCATTTAGCCGGCTTTTGGCTAGCCAAAATATTGAGAAAAGCAGTCGACATAATAAACAATACGACATGCGCGTTGTGATTTTGACGTTTGACGTTCGGCCGCGATATTGCGTGCTCGGCTCTGCTCGCTCTGGATCGGCCTCTGCTCGGCTCGGCGAACGTGTGTATGAACGTATGTTCATTATGATCGGTCAAATTGTGTTTAGCCCTTAGCACGTGGTTAGGCACGTTTTTAACTACGTCGATAGTTATCTGTGAATGAGCTCCTGATAGAATAAAGGCTGATTGACGAATACTGTCGAGTCGCATCGAGACATCGAAATAAATAATGAATAAACAACATTTTATTAAATACATAAAATACGAGTTTTTAGTATTCCTGTTGTTCCATAAGGAACAATCAGACATGTGCGGAGGAAAAATGATCACGTGTTCATATTTTTTCACTGAAAGTGTGCGTTATAAAAATAAAACAGATTGCCAGCAAGTGTGTTAGCATCCCGCGCAGTCGTGGCTTATTGTTTTTTATATCATTTTTGCTCTTTTATTTTTGTTTTTGTTATTTTACAGTGAAGGTGAGCTTATGAGAACTTCAAAGAGAATTTGGTGCAGGGAGCTTTTATAGACCATTTTGTTTGTAAAAATAAACTGGGGCGATTAATAAATAAAGGGACGAATTAATACCTATTATGTTCGTAATAGGGAGCCATACGTGAGCAATTAGGTAGGTAATGTATTATTTTTAATTATTAGAAGCTACAATATTAGTATCTAACTTCAATTCCTCTTAAAAAACTGCTTCTAGAGAAGTTGCTATCCATCAATCGAGTTGCAGTGCTCTTGGGGCGTTTTTAACGAAAATAGGTAACTAACTAACCATTACGGCCACTCCCCCGGAGGGGTAGGCAGAGAGGATTAGAACGCCACACCAATCTCTGTCCTGCCACACTTCCCTTGCTGCCTCTCCACATTCTTAATATCTTTTCATTGCACGCACGTCGATTATTCCGACTTCTCATATTGCCCAGTTCTCGAGCACTTGTTTTACTTGATCATGCCATGTCTCTCTCGGCCTTTCTCGATTTCTACATCAATGCACACACGCGTCATAGATTTTTTTAGCCGTTATTTCATCTTCCATTCGCTCTATGAATATGACCGAATCGTCGGCGTCGCGTCGTTCACTCTTCTTATAATTTTGTCGATAAAGTTCTAGTCTCAGCCGTTGCATTCTGCTCTAATTTAAGACATTGTGTACCTATTATACATAGTTTTTTCCCACACATTTGCCTGAGAGAACGCATTTCAACAGGCATTTAATCTACTTTTGTCCTTCTCTTTCCAACCCAATATTCCCTTGACAACGTATGTATATTTTCACCTTTTTCTTTTCTTAGTTGAATCATACCTAATACATATTTATATTTCTCTATATCTCTCATCTCATTCTCTTTAACGTCTATCTCGTCCTTACCCTTAATACTCAAGTTCAACATCGAACATGTGGTCCAGTTTAAAATGGATAGACTTGCGAGTTAAAGGTCACCGGTTCAAATTACACGGGCTTAAACTTTGATATAAAAATTAACGATCCCTAATAATTGATATACTGATTCGTCATAAAGATTTATGAAGGGCATTACTTTAGTTTGATGACGAGGATTGATGGGTCAAAACAGTTGAGATGAATAGTTAAATATATTATTACCTTATAATTTATAATAGATGGAGTAACAAAACTCATATAACAACCCGAAAACTAGAGAATTTACATCATATTTGGAGTGGAAGGTGTAATATTATGACTTTTTAATCTTAGCTTGAAAAAACATTTTTTTTCCTCTCATAAATGCTTTCATAAGTACCTACCGCAGATTAAGTAAGTTGCGAATAGTATTAATTGGACTAAATAAATTATATTTGATAACAATTTACAACAAATTATAGAAAAAAAAATCAACTTCGTACTCAATTTTCTCGAAAACTAAGGGTCAAATAAAAAATATTTTTCCTGCGAATATATGCACCATTTGGGTGCGGATAAGGAAGAGTTGTAGTAGTTGTATAAAAATAAAAAGAGAAGACAATAGATATTTTAACAGAAAAATATATGTAATAAGGAAATCATGATTGTTTTTTTTGCGCCTAAAAATATAAATACATACGGATACATATAATCATAATACAACACTCCTTTGCATTCAATTTTAAAAACATTTCTTTTACCTCGAGAGGAAACCTAACATAAATGATTATAGGCCATTTATAAAACTTTTTTTTTTGTCAAAACACTCACGTTTCAAGTAACAACATCTCACATCTGGGCCATTATCATAAAATTTCAATAAATTGATATCGATAAAACACGATAAACCTCTGTCATTTACTACTTCATAATCCCATACAAAACATAGGTTAGGCTAAAAAAAGTTTCACACTTCGACTTGGTAATTTTGATATCTCCTATAATAACAACAATCATTGTTTATTGTCTAACGAAATAGGCCACGAAATTCGATATAAACGTATTTTGTAATAGCTCGTCGTGATTGCAGTGATAAAAAGAAGCTTTCAAATGAACTGAAAAGGATTTCACACTGTCTAAATAAATTTATCTTTTTATATCATGGCTGAAATTGCTTGAAACTTTGCTACCTCATGAAGATAAGAAGCTGCAACGTAAAATACATGTACCTAGATTTTAATGTGCCTGTTAAATTAATAAATTTAATGCATCTTAATATAATTGTGTTTAGTAAAAGAGCTTGAAATTACATGAATTATAATAGTTTTATGACACTTAATTTCAATGTAAGTATCAAAAATTCATAATAACTTTTTTTAACTTCCCAAATTAACTCCTCTTTGAGACGAACCAATCAAACACCTTGGCTCCGTGGCTCAATGGTCAAGAAACTGCTTTTGTAATATTACTTTATTAATTTTCAGGATTTTATAAAAAAAATATACATTTTTCGTTTAACCTTACCTACCCAAATATTTCACACTAGGGGCTGCTATTGGATTCTAGCTCTCTAGCCACGGGTACACAACATTATTATTTTATTTCCTTATTTATCTTAACTTTTGCATCTAAAATCTTTTATTGATTGATGGCGAAAGGACTTGTAATTAAAACCAAGGACTTTACTTTTCATAGATAACAGTACTGCTTCTATTCCGAGGCATATTAATCCTTGTATTATCCAGATAGCCCCGCATAATCTATTCCTAATGATGCATTTAATTTGTTCTAAACACGTGTCAATATCATGTATGAAAGAATATTATAATAGTTTAGTAGTAAACATGCAGGTGTTCTGTTTTTTGTTAGTAAAAATTTTGTGTTTTTGTTTTGACGCAGATATAATATTGAAAATAAACGCCTACAAACATTTAAATCGCTCTGTCAATTTTTTTTACAATCAAGAGGCACGATTATTTTATATAGAAAAAATTATATCAGGATGTTTGTACCTAATCTCACCGGAATTCAAACCTCAAACCTCCGCCTCCGTGGCGCAAGTCAAGCGTCCTATGGATTTAATGTATTTTTTATAGTTGTATTTTCTTTTTTTTTATACTCGTATATGAACCTTAGAGGCTTGCACTCTTCACCTCAAGGTTTGGAATAAAACGTTTATTATTTTTTACTATTATCATATTTAAATCAAACATCCTGTACAACGCATTACAAATCTGCATGGACGCATGACCCAGTTGCAGTATTGTATAATAAGTCAATTAAGCCTCCTTAGACCCTTGAAGCGATGCAATCTTGCATCATTCTCCATTATGCGAGAGTGCATGGGCCTCTGATGCAGCTTGCAGCCACTCGGTCCATTCTCCTCGTGTCTTCTGTTGCACTCTCGCCTTCATATGCAAAGAGGTCGCGACCCACTATTCGCAATTGCATTTAATGCCATTACTAATGGTTTCCATATATCTGTGCGGTATTTGTATTTATGTGAACTATTGTACTATTTTCTATACAGAAGCTCTGATTCACCCCTTTGGCAAAGGACTTGGTATTATGAATAGGTAGCTTTATGACTGTTCATTTCACCATAATATACTAGACGAAAATATAGGCCGTTTTATAGTCATAGGTTTACTGCATACTAACTAACTAACCATCCAGTTGGTTGTTCACTTCTTTCAGGTGATTGGTGGTTGCATACATAACTCAGAAATTCTGATGGATGTAGGTCTGTTCGTACCTGATAACTATCTTCGACAAAGACAGCATCGATTGTTTTACCTGCCAATATGCAGAACCAACCTGCCAATGGTTATGCCTGTTGGTAGAGCAATCTTGTTACTTAATCGCATCACCTCGGATGTCGACTTATTTCACGACAGGGTTTTCCGTTAGGAAAGCACTTTCCAACTTTTAATTTTTCTTTCTATACTTTTTTATATCATTATACTAACATAACTATCTATTGTCATGTATGATTTATTATTGTATTGTATTTAGAATTAATTGGATTTTTTCTGTAATGTTCTAAATAACTGAAATAAATAAAATCACGCCATTTGCCCATAGAACGCCATACCACTCTGTCCTGACACACTTCCTTCGCTTCCTCTACATTCATTCATCTTCTCATGCACACACGCCGATTATTCCGACTTTTCACATGTCCACTTTTTCAGTACATCTCTTAAAATATAAACGCCTTCTTCTTCTTAATCGTTTACTCTTTACAGAGCAGTCGTGGTTTGTAGTCACAGCAGCAATGGGAAGCATGCCGCCAAAACTCCCTTCCATCCGTCTCTATCTCCAAAAATCCGCTACTAAAAATCTAGGTTAATTATATCTATATAACTACTAAATATTTAACGATCACGCCATTTCCCAAAAAAAATATGGATAAATAGAGGATAGAATGTCACACCACTCTGTCATGGCACACTTCCCCTGCTTCCTCTACATTCAAACATCTTCTAATGCGCGCCGTCTGATTAATTATCCCAGCACTGAAGCGTAAGACTGAAAATAATAAAAATACACTACAATGATTTAACTAGGTACTACTAAATAGGGAAATGATAATTCACGTAAAGTAGCACACATTCCGTTAATATTGTTTTAAAAATTACATTCAATTATTCCTCGTAACGCGCCAATTATTGTGTAATTTTGGATTAATAATAAAGTCTAACAAACAACTTAATGTTTTTATCGATTGGTTAGTTAAATATTACAATTGGATAATGCCACAGTTCATTTCTGGTCCGCTATAGCAAGTTGCATTCAGGCGCACTGCTTGCATACAAATTGTCCTCATAAATATATACTTATGTAATATGCATTATATACCTACACACAGCTAGGTTTTATTTGTATCTATGTATTCGTACTCTAGGCTTAAACACACTAACACGTACAAATGATCAACACACCTCTACATTTACGAGTGTAATACATAAATAAATACTGTTAAAGTTTTTAATTAATAGTTATTTATTTATGTAACTTATGATTGATTATTAATTGTTAGCATAATACATTGTATCAGTATTTATATTACAAAGGTAAATGTGCAGTTAGAATTTAATTTTGTTTGCCTCGTAGCATAGTGGTAGCGCATTTGGCTACCGTGCATGAGGTCGCTAGTTCGCGGATTCCCGTAGGGGGGCCAACATGAAATATTTATTCAAATGTGATTTTCATATATTAATATTTCATGTGGACTTGACTGGTATTTATTTATTTAGGGATGATTTATAAAGCGCTATTTTCGCGAGAAATCGCCTCAAGAGCGCTGTACAATAGAGAGGCTAGACCACAACACGTTTTGCATTCTAGTCTCCTACAGTTACAGACTTACATAATAAAAGAAAATATTTTGAAGTTAATTAATTCATATAGATTAATATTGAAACTAGTAAATTATATAAGTAATACTACAAAGGTATGGGTGATAGTTACAAGTTGAAAGCAGAATTAAAAGTTGAATTTAGTTTTTAAAAGGCACTTGGACTTGAAGTTTAACTGTGTGGGAGACTAGACCACCATCTTGCAGCTACAAAGCGCATGGATGGTTTGCAATCTAGCTATAACTTGATTTTAGTACCCCCTAAGTAGTACTAAGCAAAAATTAACTTTCCGGAAGGCTGTACCACTACTCATCCTGCAGCTACAAAGCTCATGGATGGTTTGGAACCAGCCTCCTTCACGGTTTAACTTGATTTTAGTACTCCGGGTATTATTGGCAGAATTTACTTATCCGAAGGCTAGACCACAACTTGTCTTGCAGCTACCGAGCGCATGGACTATTGGGGTTCTAGCTCTTCTTTTCCTATAAATGGATTTAGTGCTACAAGTAATGGAGTTTTACAATAACAATAATGAATAATATTAAAATAGGCATGTAAGCGTACGTATACGTAATACGGAAAAGTTTGCAAACTGCACAACAAAATGTACAGTTTTCTGTCCCGAATAAAGTTCTGTTAATTCTAAAAACAAACAATACTAGATACGTGTCGATAGCAAAGCGATAGTTTTGTCTCCCTCTTAGAATATTAAGTAGGGGTTCTCCCTGAAAAGATTAGGTCCGAGAATACAAAGAGAAAAGTAGGAGAGCTGCTAAGAAAACAACAAAAGTGGTCCCATAACAAAAAAAAGGAGAGAAAAAAGATGGCGTGATAGCCCTACTACCTTTTACTAGGTGCAAGACGGTACATGTGTATAATGTACAGTGTTTAGGTACCTACCTACCTAATGTACGTCTTGTAAATACATAATAAGGGTGACTGTGTCCTTTCAAACTTTCAGAAGAGAGCACAAATAAAGAAAAAATTGACTACAATTTGACATCTCAACAGAGACGAGAAACTTGGAAGGGAAAATGGATATCTAGGCGTTTACAGGGCTTATGACCTGTCATTGGCTGGGTTAAGTGGCCACTTGATGTATTACAACATTCCCCATTTCACCTAGTATTTGATATCAATAGTTTTTGTCTACAAGTATTTGGACACACTCAAAATGTTGTTTTAAAAATTGACTAAATCAAATGCTGAAAAGTGGAGCTAAAAAAAAGTAAATAGTTTTAAATACAGGATGTAACAAAACTTGATATGCAAGCGGAAAACCAGTGAATCTACGTCATATTTGGAGTCGATTTTGTTGAATAATTTTTTTTGATTTGACTCATAGTTTTCGAGAAAATTAAGTACGAAGTAAATTTTTTTTTCAAAAAAAATTTTTGCAAATTGTTATCCAGATATCATTTATTTAGTCAAAATAATACTACCCATGATGAAAACAAAATTTAAAAAAATCCTTCTGATAAGAATTTGTGCAATTTTTGTGCAATTTGAAGAAAAATTTTTTTTTTCAAGTTCAGATTAAAACTTCCAATTTTCCACACACATAAGAAGACGAAGTGTAAGGGTAAGACATAAGAACATGTCCTTTACAAAAAATGTACCCTACAATATCTTGTTTAGAACGAACAGTTTGAGAATCTGTTTTTCAAGATACGTTGCAAGTTGCAATACAATGCACCCACACCAACACATGCACCTCCATATTTATATAATATTAATAATACCTTACAGTTGGTACAAGTCACGCACACAACTACAAGAGAGCGAAAGGTCTGTTGATCCTGTAATAATCCTTCACTGTATTGGTGCTGGTCCATGTAGTGGTGCATGATTAACATGTGCTTTATAACTAGACTTGAACTCTGCGGTGTAGTTGCATTGTGACCATAAGATTTCAGTGTTTATTGGAACTAATAAAGGATGTATTGTAAAAAAAAGTAAGAAGAGAAACAATAAAAAATGTTTCTTCAGCAGGAAAAAAACCTGAATAAACTCATATGCAACGTATAATACATCGCAAAGAAGCAGTAGATAATGACGCCATTTCCCCGTAAGGGTAGGCAGAGAGGATAGAACGCCATACCACTCTGTCCTGACATACCTCCTTTGCTTCCTCTGCATTCATACATCTTCTCATGCACATACGCAGATTATTCCGACTCTTCACATGTCCACTTTCAAGTACTTGTCGTATTTTGTCATGCCATGTCTTTCTCGGCCTTCCTCGGCTTCTACATCCAGGCACACTTGCACTTAAACTTCTTTTAGCCGTTTTTTCCTCACTCATTCGCTCCACATCTCAGCCTCCACATCTCAGCCTTGCACTCTGATCTAATTTCGACATTTGTACACCTATCATACAAATTCTTACCACACATTCGCCTGAGAGATCGCATTCTAATAGCATTTAGTCTACACAAAGCTCACCTTTTTGCTACTTTTTAAAGTTTTTTTTTTCTTTATAAATTTTTCGCTGGGTAAAACAAACATGCAAGTTTTATTATTATTTATCATAATTTGAAACTTTCGTGTATTTAAAAAATAAAAATTTTGTTATTTTGAACGTTTCTATAAGAAATTTTCAAAATACTTGCATAACGATTTCAGGTTTAGGTCTTACCTTTCAGTTCAAGTCTTGAGTTAGCAAACCAACAAGTTTATGGAAAAACAAAAAACCTAGTGCGGTTTCGTTTTTAAATTCCTTGAATAATTAAACATTTTTGATTTATTTTAGTTTTACAACATTTTGAATAAGTGGTCATCCGAAAATCATACGACTTATCTTGCAACGCAACAACTACTGCATACACACAGGTCCAGCAAGTAGTGACGTCACGGACCACGTGTCCTCGTCCCAAATCCGTATAGCACCTAGAAACAATTCATTAACACCTACGCAAAAGCTCCTCTCTTTTCGTATGACAGGACATTCAACGGTGTCTTAGAAAACAAATTTTGATGAGGTGTCTTGTGCATTTCTTTAGTATTATTTTTCTGTGGATAGAGTTTACTACGGCCGGCGACGGATCAAGGACAGTTTTACGATTGCAGCGCACATGTTGTGCATTCAAAACAATCCCCATTTCGTGAGTAATTACATAAAATCGGAAGAACCGCATAAAAAGGCAAAAGTATAAGCTCTAGTCTAATTAATCTAGGGTCTAATCAAATACCATTTTTACTTATGTTCTCCAGTTTTTTGGTCAAACTGGCTTTTTCAGGACTCGTCTTCGAACAATGTTTTATCTTTTTGAAGCAGAGTGTATCTAAGTAAGTATGGATAATAATGCTATCAATTCGTATTTGAAATGAAGCTAATTTAAAATACAATAAATTTAAAATACAATATTGACAGTATCAATCTTAATTTACACTCCGTTAATTTAATACATCCTTAATTTTTTTCGAATAGTTCTTAAAATCATAACCATATCTGTAAAAGGTAGATACTTGTACCGTTTAATGTGTGTAATAAATAATAATTATAAAAATAAATTTAAAAAATAACAAAAAACGTTGAAACTCTGAGAAAAAGTTTTGCAGGTCTGAAAAATAATAATTATTATTTAATATTAGGCGAGCAGCTTAAAGCTGATATGCCTAAATCGGACAGTTAGTTAGGTTTAAACTTGTAATTCTTTGATTTTCATGGTAAAATCAAGTTTTAACCAACTAACCAACTAACCATCCCGCCATTTCCCCGTAGGGGTAGGCAGAGAGGATAGAACGCCATACCGCTCTGTCCTGACATACTTCATTTTTCTTCCTCTACCTTCATACATCTTCTCATGCACATACGCCGATTATTCCGACTTTTCACATGTCCACTTTCAAGTACTTGTTGTACTTGGTCATGCCATATCTTTCTCGGTCTTCCTCGGCTTCAACATCCAGGCACACTTGCATTTAAACTTCTTTTACCCGTTCGCTCCACATGACCAAACCATCGTAAAAGCCCCTTCTTAAATCAAGTTTTCTTAACCAAAATTTAAATAATAAATTATTTAGGTGAAATTTAAAAATTTTTGAATAGTTTCGAGTTTTACCGGTCGTACACCTTGGTATAGGTACCAGTGCATTGTCCTATACACCATTAGATACGGATAAGGGAAAAGTGTTAGTAGTAGATGTTTAAAAATAATGTATTAATCAAGAACGGTAGACTTTGGTTTCCCTTAAATACAAAATATTTTTTACTCGTCCATTACTGGTCTAGTTGACCTCTATTTTACTATGTAAAACATATATTTTAATGGGTTTTTTTTATCACGTACATACTTACCTATTATAAAAAACATCACGATTAAATAAAACGTTAGGTATACCTATTTGGTCGACGTTATACGAGTACCTAACAAAATGCATTATTATCGTTAACAAATAATTTCGTACCATAATAAAGTAGATTCTATTTCGAATTGCACTTACAATACGGCGTCAATCAAGCGGATAATTTGCTACTGCAATGATATAAAAACACTATTGAAACTGATGTGTGTTGTCATTATTCCTAGATGCAGGTATTAGGGAGAAAAATTATATTGCATTTATATCATAAATCATTCCAAGGTTATGCAGATCACGACTGTAAACCGTGCTCTTCAGGATATCTTTAGTTTATGGTTATTGCCTTTATGTTCTTATTGGTTAAGAGACTTTACAGATACAACCGTAAAACAAGACAAGTCCTGCCAAGTAAACCGTTTAAATTTTAAGCAAATCATAATTATGTATTATAATAATGTTATTTTCGTGAAAATAGTAAATGTCAAATTGTACAGACTTATAATATTGACAATACCCAATTTTTTTTTTATTTTGGGAAAGTAACTTCCGAGGCCAAATAAAATTTAATGCAATGTTGCTCAGATGATGCCAAAGCGCAATCTGTAGAAGAAATATTATTATTTTTTTAACTATTAATTATCTTCCATTTGGAAGGGCCGATTATTCCTTTTTAAATTACATCCTAAATAATATGTAGTTTTAAGCTCTTACTAGCTCGTGGAAAGCCAATAAAGATCTATAAAGTAAACGTATCATAATAATGACTATTTTACCATCATTGTTTTTCTTATTAGTAATTTATGAACCACCTGTCAGAAACCAAAAACAATACACATAAACTAGTAATATAATCATCATTAAATCAGCGTTATTATTTTTATTTTCGTAAAACCTCCTTGATCGTGTTAACAAATAGATATGCCTAGTGAAACAGCTAACAATGGCTACCTAACAATTTTTAATCAAGATGTATTTTAATAATTTATTGACAGCCCCCGCGGTGTATTAGTTAAAGTGACAGCTTCTTAACTACTACCAGTGGTTCTAGGTTTTAATCTTTCCATCTAATACAATTCTAGTTGTTTATTTTATGAAGATTTCAGCTATTTTAAATAAAAAGGCAATATATATGTGAATGTCACATTTCGACATTTTACTGATATAATGTTATTTTAATAATACAGTTCGCCTCGTGGCTCGTGGAAAGCATGTTTGGATAACGTGCATGAGATCATGATTGTGTTCAATGAGCTACGGGACCAACTAACTAACAAACTAACCATCACGCCATTTACCCGAAGAGGATAGAACGCCACACCACTCTGTCCTAGCATACTTCTCTTGCTTAATCCACATTCATACATCTTTTCATGCACGCACGTCGATTATTCCGATTTCTTACATGCCCACTTTCAAGCACTTGTTTTACTTGATCGTGCCATGTCTTTCTCGGCCCTCCTCAACTTCTACATCCAGGCACAGTCGCATCATATATATTTTTTTAGCCGTTCTTTCATCATCCATTCGCTCTACATGACCGAACCAACGTAAAAGAACTTTCTTAATTTTGTCGATAATGCTTATCTCAGCCTTGCATTCTGCTCTGATTTCAACATTGGTGCACCTTTCATGCATAGTTTTACTACGCATTCGCCTTAGAGATCGCATTTCAACTGCATTCAATCTACTTTCATCCTTATTTTTCCAACTCCATACTTCGCTTCCACACATAAGCGTTGGTACCAGAAACCCATTATGCATTGCTAATTTAGCCTCTTTTACCGTGCATAAGATCATCTGTTCAATGACCTACGGGACAATTTTAAAAACAAAATTTTTAGACGGTGATTTATATCTTAGGTACAATTGGGTTCTTTCCGATTTTCTATTTTTTATTTCAAAAAATTGATTGAAAAATAACAATATCAGGGGAATTTTTTCAATTTTTTACGAAGTCATATGAATTTTCTAGCGCGGTTTGAAATAGCTATTTTTCAAATCGCTCGCAAAATCTCCATTTGGCGCGCATGGGGTGTGACGTCACATCAATATGGGCGCTGACTTCGTAATGAATTTCCCGCCTTTCATAATGAACGGGTATGACGTCATTAGCCAATAACGGGCGTTAAAAGTCACTCGTAATTTTCGTGTTTTTAAAACATAAATTTATAAAATGAAAACAACATTTTTGATCATTGTGTTTTATATAATTGGAATTGTAAAAATATACTTTAAATATTTATAACGTTTTCAAGGATATTCATGCTATCGGGAACAACCCAATTTTATTTATTTTTTTATTTATGTCCGAAATAAATTTGTAAAAAACCGTTATCGCGATTTATTGATAAAACAGAGGCCGTTATATGGTAGAATGCGTCTATTAATTACAAGGCGCCTATTAACCATGTTTTGATGTATGTAAGTAGCGCCTAAATTAGAAAAAAGTACATGGCCACTTAGTTCTACTATATATATTCAGTACGACCCTTTTGGTGCGCCTAGGAGACGGGTGCTTTTAAAGTATTCGTTTGCGGTCAATCCCTTTTTATAAGCTCCGTTTTAAATATATTTTTACGAGGAATCTTTTAATTTTTTTATTTTTATTTTCCACAAAAAAATTTCAAATATTATATACTATTCCACAAATTAACGGAATTATTCCATTACCCCTGTTACGTATTGGGATGGTGGTTCAAAGTGAAGGGTACTAAAATAAATAAATAAATATGTGAAATGAAAAAAAACACATAAACAATAACCATTTTAATTTTAATCCAGTTAAAGCAAGGTACAAATGGATCTAGTGATTTAGCGATGTCCACATGCTCCACATGCGAACGTGGGGAAAGAAGAAGAAGAAGAAGAAGAAAAAAAAATTAAAATAGTGTTGTACTTAGCGGTACCGCGTTGGGCAGCCGTTCATGAGGTCTCGGGATCAACACAAAATATTTATTTGAACTTGATATTTACTTTAAAATATTTTATAAAGGACTGATCAATACAGTGCCCTATGCACCAATGGGTGCGGATAAGGGAGAGCACAAGTAAAAAAATGTTATAAGAGTTTTGTAAGTATTTTTCGAAATATTTGCATCTGGTAATTCTGATTCGGCATCTGGTAATTTTGATTTTAGCTTATATATTGTAATAAAGTACCACCGGTAGAACCACCAAGATGTTTTTAAAAAATAATTTAAAATATCGAACCCCCCCTAAAGCCAGTTTGCCTCCAACGAAGGGTGAAATACAAATCGCTGTTTTGAATATTTCCACCGAAATGACGAACGTATAACCGCAGAATGAAATAAAAAATGAAACTACATAGGTAGGTACCCAGTTTTTATTTTGGGGATGAAAAATACAGACTGACGTAATAATATGCCTTTATATGTGAAAGATCACAATGTTATCTGCAATTTTTTTCTTATTTTTAAATAAAATAACAATATGATATCTATTTGTCAGGAAAATTTACAAAAAATATACTACACAGATAAAATATTATTATGTTTCATTAAAGTATTGCCTTCACGTAACAAATGGTGTACCAATGCAGTGCCTTATGCACCGTTAGGTGCGTATAAGGGAGAGTAGCAGTAGTATTAGATTTTTAGATAATATATCTGTAAACCTATAGGGTGACCACAATATCATAATAAGATGGGGACGTTTTTTACTAGTATCCACCTTCTGACGATCATGTGTGTAAGCGTGAGTCACAGCATGGTGTATTTTTTTTATTTTTCTCCATATTTCCTATAAATATTTTATGATTGTTTCACCATTAAATGCGTTTTTTTATCCAAGTTACATATTTTCATTTTATGATAATGTCATTTCATTGTTTTTTTATCGTTATACAATAAAATATTTTAGATTTTCGTTTCATAACTTGCTTTTTACCATTTTGATTCCAAATTATTTTTGTAATTTTAAAACAAAAAAAAAATAAATAAAACAATTTACATTTTATTTATTTTACTTAAATTATAAATATTGAAAATGTTATACCAGAATGTGTTGCTAACTTTCTTTTATAATTTTTCTTATTATATACAATACATGAATTGTGCAATGTAAATGACCTTTGGGCGTGGATAATATTAAAATAAAATAAAATAAAATAAAATGAATAAAATAAAATATGACAAGTTAAAAAAAAATAAAAAATTGGTTACATAATACAATGAACACAATGAGATAAATCGTGGATTGTCTAAAAATTGAACTGCTTGAAAAAATTACAATTTTATCAAGAAAAAAATAATTAATTATTTCAAACTAATTACTAATCATTATTATTGACATTAAAATTTGGTTGTCTTCACGTTATTCAAGTAATATAATATCCAAAGTTTCATACTGTTTTTTAAAACCTTGCAGAAACTTTTACTTATTTCTCGCTATATCTCTATAGTGTTTTATCACTTAATTTTTTGTGTTGCAATAAAATACATAATATGCTTTTTCATTTTGTAAAACAGATTCTAATACTACCTACTTTTTTTTTAACATTTTCAAGCCGATGCCGATGACATCAAAATTTTCGTTTTTAGCTGTATTTTAATAGAAATGTGAGATTATCATTTATTTGTTTATAAAAATAGTTAAGATCTCTTATGTTTAAAAGAATGGGTAAGAATAGTATAAGAGTTTTGCTCCCGCCTAGTTTGCTTTGAAAAAACATTACTTTTTTAAGGGTAGTTAAGGCAAATGGGGTCTACGAGGTGCGCTTTATTTTAACGGTGCATAAAATGCCCTTTGTTTAGGGTTTTTTTATGCAACTCTATGGAAGTGGCTTCCGAATTCACTTTTTATGGAAGCAACAAGAAAAGTTAATTTCCTGTAGCATTAGGATAAAAGTGGTTCGATTTAGGGCTAAAACCGTAATTTTTATTGCCAATGGTATTTTTTTTACTGTTGATACATAACGATACACACGTGTGTATTTATGGCAACTCTGTCAGTTTTAAAGTAAGTATTATCGTAGTTTCTTCTTCCTCTTTCGCCACGAATACAAAATGCCGACATTTTAATTCCTGCATTGTGCCGGTGCTCCTTTATGGATGCGAATCCTGGCACCTCACAAAAGCTCAGATAGTCGCTTGTTGAGTTTTGAGAATAAGTGTCTGAGAAGGATTCTAGGCATTTGGTGGTTTGACTTCATAACCAACGCGCAACGCTGAAGTTCGGGAACGGACGCAGCAACCTCCAATAACTGGAGTCGTGAAGATGTGGCGTTGGACCTGGCTTGGGCATGTACTGTGGATGTCTCGGGAGAGCCTGAACCCGAGCTGCCTCTTCTTTACGCCTGCAGGATCCCGCCGTCCTGGCAGACCGTCGATGACCATCCTACGGATGTATTCGGCGGAGCTGATGGATGCGAGCCTGACGTGGGAGGAGGCGAGAAAACTGGCTGGTGACAGGGTCTCCTGGAGGGATCTAGTGAAGTCCACATGTTCCACATAGGAGCGAACGTGGCGAAAGAAGTATTATCGTTGTTTAACAATATAATTTTTGTAGGAGTGATAATTTAATTTAGCGTTCAAAAAAACTATTTATTTTATTAAGTGTTCAGAAAAAAAAAAGAATAATGTAAATGGGGATCGATGGATTGCGACTTTGTTGGAGGCGACTGATTAACTTGTAGGAAGACCTCCAAGACGATAGACGGACGATATATATGTTATGAGGAATGCAGGATCCAGATGGCAGCTCCAAGCCCAAAACAGACTGCAGTGGACAGGGGTGAAAGGGAAAATGATACCAAGCGACATATTAATATCATGTCACTTGATAACATTTTCCTTTGCACGTGTTTTTTTTTTGCTTTCCACCATCAATACACATATGTATACTTATTTTCAAAACACGAAAATATCAAACAGTAACATTTTAACATAAATTTAGATAAATGCCATTCTTGCTTCCTTTAAACATAATATTATATTGTTTAGTATACAATTCTCGAGACACTACTGAGGAGGTGTATGTTTACATTACTTTATATCAACTCGTATCAATAATGCTTAGCACGCTTTGACTTCCAAGTAAACTCATTGTTTTTCTGTATCGTATGATTATTTGAATCATCTTAATATAAACAATATGTCACATTCAGAATTATTTATCAATCTTGAAATGATCCTATTATCTTTATTATAAGATGGTTATAATTGTGATTCGAAAAATTTAGCCACTTTATTTTTACAAAAGACGTTTATCTTAATTAGTTTAACGTAAACAATCAGTCAACTATTCCGTTATTAATTGGTCGTAATATCTTCTTATTGTAAATGAATTCTAAGGACGCAAATGAAATTCGAAATTTAACGGCATCATTATTTTATTATTTATTAATACGCTACCAGCTGCATAAATAAACCATGATATTTGATGTAAACAAATCGAAGAAAAAAACGCATACATATATGCAGAAAAGTATTAAGTACGTATACATTTATTTAGGATCAAATAAATCATAATAATAATATTGATGAATAACTTATTATTAGGTATGCATTTAAGAGCATACCACACCACGTGACTCGCGGCCGCTTTCCGATACAAACGTACATATTCCTCGACTTTCTCCCTGGAATTTAAAATTAAAACAATGTGGTGCAGCTGAAGCGCGATTTTTGTCGATTATTATTTGACAACGAGGGAGCTGTTGCGTGCTAGAATTTTAGTATGAATAAGGCGGAGAGAGGCAGAACGAAAGATTTCAAATTTAGTAGAAAATTAGCCCAAGTAGCCCCTACCTTGGTGTTATGGAGACTGGAAATGGGAGGAGATCTACTGTCCTGCACTTCACTTCAAAATAACGTCATTTTATAAGAAGTGAGTTCGCGAATATGCGTGTGGATTTTTGAGCGGATGCGTTATTGTTGCAATTTGTAGACTACCCTCGAAAAGCCATAGATAATTGATATTTTGGATAGAGGACGGTATAGAAGGAATTATTGGGGATAAGAATCAAGGATTTACTGGGGCAACTTGTTTCCAAGAATGACTAGTACAAATCATCACTATAACCCCCCCCCCCGAAAAAAACCCCATTCCAAAACCACAATGATATTTTTTTATGCATTTACTAAATTGGGTGCATATTGCCAACGATTGATTCTATCAAATGAACGACGTAAATTTTTCATTGACTTTTTCCCTACCCAATGAGTGTTGTTATTCGAAAAAATAACGTTAAATTTGATGATCACGAATGGAAGAAAATAAAACTGTTAAATATAAAAAGGAGTATTAACATTTGATGGTCACAGTAAACACTGCGTATTTTTATGGTGTATCTTTTTAAGTGAGCCACCGGATCAACTTAACGTTGATCCACAGTATAAAATTGATGTTAATAGTTGAAATTTTCGCTAATTTAAACGCGTTGTTTATGCGTGGATGTTAAGTGGATTCGATAAATAGGGGTGCTTAATTTCGTAGTTTCATATTTAATCAAACATACTTTCCAGTTGAAATGCTATGCGATGAAATGCGAATGCAGTTGAAATGCGATCTATCAGGCGAATGTGTGATAAGACTATGTATGATAGGTGTACAAATGTCGAAATTGGAGCGGAGTGCAAGACTGAGATAAGCATTATCGACAAAACTAAGAAAGGGCTTTTGCGATGGTTTGGTCATGTAGAGCGAATGGATGATGAAAGAACGGCTAAAAAAATATTAGATTCGACTGTGCCTGGATGTAGAAATCGAGGAAGGCCATGGGATGATCAAGTAAAACAAGCGCTTGAAAGTGGGCATGTAAGAAGTCGGAATAATCGACGTGCGTGCATGAGAAAACTCCAGAGGTGATTTTTCATGATATTCTGAGAAAAAAATCTTAATAAAGTTTTTCAAAAACTCAATTCTAATTTCTTAAAAAAATTATTAAAATATGAATAAAAATTCACGCGTGTAATACCGTCAATTTTTGAACTGGCTCACACCACGTGACCTGCACCAATAAGCGCGAAGAAATCACATATTTTTGAAACTTAAACTAAAGATTCAGATATGAAATTCGAATTTTGAATGTCCGTACAAGGCGTACCAGAGCGGACCCCCTCCTCCCCGCCCACCGCCACCCCGCCGCCGCTAGCACTTCAAACAGAAGCCAGTATTACACTCGTCGCTTTTTATGAATACTTTTTTTAAAATTAATTATTGGAAATGCCCGATCAAAAAACTTTATAAGGATTTTTTTCTCAGAATACCATGAACAATCACCCTCCGGAGTTTCGCGGTCTCATCGTGGGACCCATCACGAGGATAGAACGCCGTACTACTCTGTCCTGACATACTTCCTTTGCTTCCTCTACATTTATACATCTTCTCATGCACATACGCCGATTATTCCGAGTTTTTCGCGTGTCCACTTTCAAGTACTTGTTGTACTTGGTCATGTCATGTCTTTCTCGGCCTTCCTCAGCTTCTACATCCAGGTACACTTGCATTTAAACTTTTTTTACCCCCTTTTTCCTCACTAATTCGCTCCACATGACCAAACCATCGTAAGAGACCCTTCTTAATTTTTTCGATAATGCTTATCTCAGCCTTGCACTCTGCTCTAATTTCGACATTTGTAAACCTATCATACATAGTCTTACCACACATTCGCCTGAGAGATCGCATTTCAACAGCATTCAGTCACTTTCATCCTTCTTTTTCCAACGCCACGCTTCACTACAATACTTAAGGGTTGGTACTAGAACTCCGTTGTGTACTGCCAATTTTGCTTCTTTCGATAAGTTCTTGTTTGCCACTATCGATTTTAAGGCACCGTTAACTCTGTTTCCGGCACTAACCCTTCTCTCAATGTCCTAATCCACATTTCCGTCTCTTGTAAACAAAATTGAGGCTTACTTTTATACTAATAAAATCAAAAGAAATTGTAAAATGTGCACATAATCAACATAGTAATCATTGTAATTTGTATTACTTTATATTTTAAATAAGTGCTTTCTATGGCTAATATTATATAATGAAAAAAATAATAATTGTAGGTATTGTTCTTTTAACAAAACGAGACGAAAGTACTCTACAATGAGAGTAAGGAATAAGGATATCTGGGCGTTTACACAGTTTACAGAAATTGACAAATTGTAGGTACCTATAATAAATAGGCGCTTTGTTTTACGTGCGAGTTTTCTGTGTCACGTATTAATTTATTTTTTTTTATGTCACAAATATTCGTTATTTTATCGTTTCTCTTTAAAAAGAACTTATTTTGTAATTTCCAAATAATTAAATAAAATTACACATAAAAAGTACCATCCGAACCACCCTATACATAATCATCCACCCACCCAATAATGACGTAATGCACCCCAAAACTCCACTCTCGGCTTCGGACGATTTTTCGCTTTTCAGATACGAAGAGTGGTAATCACCACTTGACAATAAAATGAAGACACCACTACCGACATCTATTGTCCTCCCAAGACATGAACCGAACCCCCTAGAGTCAGCGGATATAAAACTCCGGGTGACTAACAGACATCAATATTATTTTATGAGCCTTAGAAAAAACAATAATGGAACAATGCAGTATAATAGAAAAGCATGTCGACTTAAAAATGTCTTAGATTATTTTGTAGTATTGTAAATAATACATATTCTTTTCTGGGTTATTATGCCCTGTTTTTTTTGGCTTTCTATTTAGTTGCCGACGTTTCGGAGCACATTGCAATATCCATTTTCTTGGCTGAATAATTATTTGGAGTAATTTAGCGTGAAAAGTTTGTAAAGGAATCAGGAATGAATAATCACATGTTTTTAAGGTCATATTCACGCATAAGCCCAGAAAATGGATGCTGCAATGTGCTCCGAAACCCCGGCGTCGGCAACACAAGCTTAAAAACACGGTATAGTAACCCAGAAAAGCACTATTCGTATCATAAAGATCGTGAAAATTGTTTAAAAACATGACTTTTTAAAACATATTTTTCGCATTGAACAGAATACATCGAAGCGTAACAGCCAAATTATTTAATCTGACTATTTGAGATTTTTATGGAGTTAATTATCAAAATAATTTACCAATAACTCAAAAACCCTTATTTTTATTGCAAAAATATCTTGATTTGTAAGGAAAGGTCCACATTTTATAATAAAGTTATCTATTATTGAAATGCGATCTCTCAGGCGAATGTGTGGTAAAACTATGTGTGATGCACTAATGTTGAAATTGGAGCAGAATGGAAGGCTGAGATAAGCATTATCGACAAAATTAAGAAAGGTCTTTTACGTTGGTTCGGTCATGTAAAAAAAAAAAAAAAAAAAATAGAGCGAATGGATGATGAAAGAACGGCTAAAAAAATATATGATGCGACTGTGCCTGGATGTAGAAGTCGAGGAAGGCCGAGAAAGACATGGCATGATCAAGTAAAACATGAGGCAAGATCAAGATCAAGAAAGTGGGTATGTAAGAAGTCGGAATAATCGACGTGCGTGCATGATAAGATGTATGAATGTGGAGGAAGCAAGAGAAGTATGCCAGTGTGTGGCCAGAGTGGTGTGGCGTTCTATCCTCTCTGCCTACCCCTACGGGGAAATGGCGTGATGGTTAGTTAGGCAGTTAGTTAAAAGTCAGATAAGATAATTTGGCGGTTACTATCAACATGTTGTATAATGTAATAAGTATGTTCATCTAAATGAAAAATTAATCAAATACAAATTTACTTCCTAAAGATTTTGTGTGCTCGCAAATACGTGGCTCTTATCTGGGATGATTATCTACCTAATGAAACGTCAGTATACGCCTGCATCGGTGCACAGATGCACAATAGAAAAAGCTTTATTGGTTAGCGATAGCAAAACGAGTATCTTTGGTCGTGACGTGTTTTACAGATCGAGATAAGAAACTACTAGGTAATTACGACACAACTCAAAGTAGGTTTAACAATTAATTTATATGACACTATTATTTATAGATTTTTCAATTTCATGTTTGGATAACACACTGGATGGAATCGTTTAAAAATGTAGAGATATTGGGTGGGTGTTTACAGTAATTGAACGCGCTATAATAATTGAACACCCTAAATTAGGTTTTAAAAAACAAATAATTTACTTCTACCAAAAATATGTACTTAGAAGTAGTTTATTTGTAAGTTCTTTCTTTAAGTAAATGCATTCATACTTTTGTTTTGTTTAAACAAAAAATTGTTTTAATACCTACTTAACGTTTTTTAAAAAAATGGCACAAAGTTTTGCGATAGTAATCCATAATAATATCTACAAGTTTTTGTGGAATGAGTGAAATTTGAACCCAAATAATCCAGAGTCTGCATATTCATGGTTTACTAACGACATTTCAAGGGTGATTTTTTTTAGGTGCTTACATTTTTTTCTTAAATTTGAATTTATACTTTTTTACACTTTTATTTAGCTAAAAATTAATTTTATAGTTTTTTAAAACTATGTATGATAGGTGCACTAATGTTGAAATTAGAGCAGAATGCAAGGCTGAGATAAGCATTATCGACAAAATTAAGAAAGGTCCTTTACGTTGGTTCGGTCATGTAGAGCGAATGGATGAAAAAAATATATGATGCGACTGTGCCTGGATGTAGAAGTCGAGGAAGGCCGAGAAAGACATGACATGATCAAGTAAAACAAGTGCTTGAAAGTGGGCATGTAAGAAGTCGGAATAATCGACGTGCGTGCATGAGAAGATGTATGAATGTGGAGGAAGCAAGAGAAGTATGCCAGGACAGAGTGGTGTGGCGTTCTATCCTCTCTGCCTACCCCTTCGGGGAAATGGCGTGATGGTTAGTTAGTTAGTTAATTTTTCATAAAGTTGGGATAATATTTTTTCTTTTCTGAATAAATAAATATTTTTTCTTGTATTTCGCACAAGGATCAAAAGTCTTTGCCACTAGACGACAGAAAATCTAAGAAAAGTTGTGCATAGTCATCAAATATCAATTATCGATTATAACTGCAACAAAACAGTCAATATCCTACATAGTAATTGCTGTAAAATGCATAACGAATACATAGATTAGTACATACTACGTATAAATATGATGTAAAATAAGTTTAAGAAGAGAATTATTATGTACTAGTAGTAGTTTACTCCTTACAATTGCTGTTAATCGATGTGGAAGCAAAATTGCCCCAGGAAAAATCACAGTTTCTCAAACAGAAATCTTTACCTATAAAAAAATAGGTACATCTTCGAACAAGAACTCCCTATAATTAAGGGGTATTTGCATCCAGATTTTAAAAAAAAAACGCTTCCCTTTTTAAAAAATTCTACCTCATCTCTGTAGGGATATAAAAAATGAAATAATATAGGGTTAATTTCATAACACCATTTATTATCAAATTCCACCGTCTAAAGACTCCAGCAATTAGGCCAATACACGAAACATGTGACGTAGATGTCTAGTGATGACGTAGACGCCTATTGATGATGTAGTGAGTGACGTAGTAGGTAACTAGACACCTCAAACACGGTAAAATTATTAAAGTATAGAATGTCACTTCTCTGAAAAATTTGTTTCCAAGCATCTATTCTTTCGTAACATATCATACCCTAACTTTCAGCTCAACTTTCGTAAATCATATTTATTTTATTGATATCTCAACAGAGACAAAGAAACTCTGGAAACGAATGTGGGTTATCTAGGCATTTACAGGGCTTATGACCTGTCATTGGCTGGGTTAAGTGGCCACTTGATGTATTACAACATTTCCCATTACGCCTTATCATCTGACAACCATATATGACAAATTTTTAAAACTTCTATATATGTTGAGTTTGTACAGAAGCATCCACAATTGAGTTGGTCTTTCGACAGATTTCTAATAAGTGACATCTGTTGAGAAAATGGCGAAGCATTTTTTGGCAATCTACTTTATTGGTGTAGGTAAGGTTCTTCCGAACTTAATTACTTTTTAGAAGACGCCTGAAGATGTCTCTCCAATTTTTTTTTGCTATTAATTTTCACGAGTGAATATTTTTAACAACGCTTTGAACGTATACAAATACTTGTAGACAAATTACTGGATTATACTGGGTAATGTTGTAATACATCAAGTGGCCACTCAACCCGGGCAATGACAGGCCATAAGCCCTGTAAACGCCTAGATAACCCACATTCGTTTCCAGAGTTTCTCTGTCTCTGTTGAGATATCAATAATATCTGATATCAGCCCAGCATGGGTATAATCCAGTAATTTGTCTACAAGTATTTGTATACGTTCAAAACGTTGTTAAACATATTTATTTTCGCTGATAGTCTGAATAAGATAGTTTAAGAAACTGCAGTACGGTATCGTGTCTATAATCTAAACAGCTCAAGACATGTTCGAGTTCCTAACGGACACGTATCTGACATGGCCGTGATATTTCCTTACACTAATTAAGATCGTATTCTCCCGCACAATACAATACTCTGTATTGTACACTTTACCTCTGCTGACCGCCATCTTGTCTTATATCTCCAACTGCAACCCTTGATCGGATAAATGCAGCTAATAATAAAAAATAAACAGCGCAACTGCATTATAATGACTGTCATTCTGCTTGGTCTACACAGAAATGGATGCATTTTTAATCATTGGATAATTTCGTTCTGTCCGCCTTGTAGCATAGTGGTAGCGCATTTGGCTACCGCACATGGGGTCGCGGGTTCGATTCCCGTAGGGAGTCAACATGAAATATTTATTTACATGTGATTTTCATATTAATATTTCATGTGTGATACCTTGGGCTGGTTCTGAAGCGTAAGACTGATCATCCTACCTTCGTGTTATAAAATGATCAAGATACACTGCACTGGTTAATGGGTACTAATGCAGTGCCCTATGCACCATTGGGTGCGGATAAGGGAAAGTATTAGTAGTAGTAGTAGTAGTAGTAATTTCGCTCTTATAATAATTATTCGTAATTACAATGTTTAGTTCTGTGATATTGACTTGTTCGATTGTAATAAAACTAATTTCAAAAAGAGAATAGTAAAACGTTCGAAAAAGGGGCGTTTCAATTTTTTTTTAAAATACGATTTCTAGGGTTAATTTCATAATACCACGTATTATCGAATTTCACATTCTGAAGACTTTAACATACACTCACACTTTGAAACGTGTGACGTATATGTCTAGTGATGACGTAGATACCTAGTTGTGACGTTGTGAGTGACGTAGTGGGTCACTGGCTGTCACTAGGCACAGTCTAGGCAAGGTATTTTTCAAGTATCGAATTCCACTTCTATGAAAAAAAAAATCGAAGAGTAAAACAATTATTTCGAGATCATCAACACCTTCACCTACAATCTTACCCATATAAGGTACTAACCTTCACATCGCACCTTCAGGACAAAAACGACCTAATTCAAAAAAAGGTTGTATTGATATATCATCACAAAAGACTGAAAAAATAACATTACACATAATTTAGTATTTTATTTTAACACAGAAAGGTACATAATTTCATATAAAAAATAAGAAGAAATCGATATGAACAAATACGATGGTGTGGTGCTTCTACTGAGAATTTCCGAAAAATTTGTATTTTGAATTAAGTCGTTTTCGTCTTGATGGTGCGATATACACACGCCTCACCCACTACACACAGCTTTAGGTACCTACCTAAGAAGTGGTTTGATATTATTGCATATTTTGTATTGATGTTTACTGAATACCTAATATCTTTTATTGGCTGTAAACGTATCGACTCTTATTAATGTGACATATTTTAAATAAATTGTTTTACTGTTGAATTCCCAGACGACGAAAATAAATTTGAAAAATATATTTATTCGAATTTTGTTAGATGTAATCCCTGAGTACATACACTAATAGCCTGCCTATCTTTCTGTGTACTACGAGGACAATGTGTTTCCTCTGCAATAAAATGAAACCCAATCGGATACAAGGTTCTTCGATTATTTAAAACTTTGATAAAAGCGTAAAAGGATCATAGGTACCTATTTACCCAACAATAATAAATATATTCCTGTCGACAGTCGACAATCGACACAATTTGAAACCAAACAATAATGCACAAAAAATAAAGGACTAAAATGGCTATCGCGTCCCATAAATCAAGTCATTTGAACTAGAAACTAGAAACTTTCATCCCTATTCAGAGATCTCGCAGAATTTTAAAGTCCATTCTAAACGATACAAAAATTACGGCAAAGAGTGTAGAATGTCCTTCCCTCACTTTAAACCTACAATGTTTATGAATACGGTTGTTAGAAACCCAAATAGGATGACATTGAAAAGAGCCATTAACAGAAAAAAACACCAATATACCACCCAGATTTAAAGAAAGGAAACACTGATTCTCTTGTTCGTGGGGATCTTGTCTCCTTCATGGCTTTTGGAACAAACAAGGGCAAAATATTTACAACTGTATCTGCAGTAGGTGTAAAAAAAAACAAAGAAATATGGTCAATTTACGTCGGTAAAGGCGGTCCTTAACTCCTTATGACTTGGTCAGAAATCAGAGGCGGTATAGTATACATAGGTACGTATTAGATAAAATCGACATGTTTTGTAGGTACATATGTTGAACATAATCATTTAAGTTTGAAAATTGAAATAAAATTTGGATAGCTATTTGAATAATATTAGGTATACACTGTGTCCCACGATGAGACCGCGAAACTCCAGAGGGTGATTATTCATGGTATTCTGAGAAAAAAATCTTAATAAAGTTTTTCAAAAAACTCAATTTAATTTCTTAAAAAAATTATTAAAATATGAATAAAAATTCACGCGTGTAATACCGTTAATTTTTGAACTGGTTCACACCACGTGACCTGCACCAATAAGCGCGAAGAAATCACATATTTTTGAAACTTAAACTAAAGATTCAGATATGAAATTCGAATTTTGAATGTCCGTACAAGGCGTACCAGAGCGGACCCCCACTCCTCCCCGCCCACCGCCACCCCGCCGCCGCTAGCACTTCAAACAGAAAGCCAGTCGCCACTCGTCGCTTTTTATGAATACTTTTTTAAAATTAATTATTGGAAATGCCCGGATCAAAAAATTTTATAAGGATTTTTTTCTCAGAATACATGAACAATCACCCTCCGGAGTTTCGCGGTCTTATTCGTCGCGACACGGTGTATTACCTTGATACATAGTTACCTAGATAAAACATCGCCCTACAAATTTCGTATGAAATGCTGTATTTTATTAAAACATATTCAATTTAATAGAATAAATTCAACAGTCAAAAAATTAGCAAATAGCAACAATCTATTTCTCATAACAAATTGAAAAGCTGGTAAATTATGATAAAACACAATATATGTATTTCATATTTGCAACATTTCAAAATTTTTATATGCTTTTTAAACGAATCTACATAAATATAATGACATTTTGAACCCGAACAATTTTTTTTCCCTGTAAAAACCGAAAAAAAATAATGAACTATCACAACTTTGCATATAAATATGTACGATTTAAGTCAAGGAAATGCTTGGGCTAGAGCTAGCTCGTAGATTTCTCGATTTTATCTCAAAGGCCTATTTTTTTTCAGAGTCGTTCGTTCGATCGGGAAGATAAGAGCACAATTTACTAACAAGGACTGCCCACGTAATGATATTATTACTGTCCTTGAAAGATTGCTGAGTGAGAATTGAGAATAATATAACAGCGGGAAATACACCCAAAATCTACAGACTTCTGGATTTATAATATCAAAGGAATAATGACTTTGTTTGTACATTGCCGATTTGTCTGTCTTCAAAACTAAATCCTTAAGTCCTTTGAAAACGTCGGTATTTACTTGTCAAAGAAAGTCGGCATTTTCGTCAAATGCTTTCATAATATTGGATTCTTTACGCCAGCGGGAGCCCGCCGCGCGCCGTCCGCGTCCCGGTAGACCATCGATGACAATCTCCAACGGATGTGCTCGGCGGAGTTTTGAATTTATCGTAAAAAACTTATAAAAGTTCATTTATTTCAAAATCTCTAACCCAAACACTAGGCTCAAGTTCAGAGGCCTGCCGTGAAATAATCACAATATTTTTCTAACTAACTAACCATCACGCCATTTCCCCGAGAGGATAGAATGCCACACCACTCTGTCCTGGCATACTTCTCTTGCTTACTCCACATTCATACATCTTCTCATGAACACACGTTGATTATTCCGACTTCTTACATGCCCACTTTCAAGCACTTGTTTTGTCTTGTCTTTTTCGGCCTTCCTCGACTTCTACATCCAGGCACAGTCACATAATACATTTTTTTAGCTGTTCTTTCATCATCCACGTAAAAGACCTTTCTTAATTTTGTCGATAATGCTTATCTCAGCCTTGCATTCTCCTCTATGCGCTCAGTAGCTGCAAGACAACAATCTATCTCCCTACAAAGTTATATTTGTTTACACATAATCCATCATTATAATCTAAGTATTTATTGACTTTAAAATATTTTTATATATAATGTTTTAAAATCTGTTTAAACTGTAGCCCATGCGCTTGGTAGCTGCAAGGTGTTATGATCAAGTCTCTTTATTGTACAGCGCTCTTGAGGCGATTTATCGCAAAAATAGCGCTTAATAAATCATCCATAAATAAATAAATAGTAGTACCTAGTAATTATATGTACGTTGGATCTTTAATTATACATACTTTAACCAAGGACCTGGGTCCTATGTATCATACAAACCAATATGCAATTAATTGTTTTAATAAGTCGAACAGAACTTACTCTTGATCATTGTTGAAGATTTATTCGGCATTTTATACATAGGATCTATAAATAAAAGACGAGTTGGTACAATAATGCACTCAAAATATATAAATATGATATACAGGGAGTAACAAATCTCGTAGTACCACCGGAAAACTGGTGAATCTACATCATATTTGGAGTCGAATGTCGACCTGACTTTTGAATCTGAGCTTGGAATTTTTTTTTCTTGTAAAAGCTTACATAAGTACCTATTTCTCAAATTCTTATTGAAATTAATTTGACTAAATAAATCATATTTGATAATGATTTGTAAAAAATTCTCAAAAAAAAAGCAACTTCTTACCCAATTTTCTCGAAAACTATGGGTAAAATCAATAAATTTTATTCCACAAAATCGACTCTAAATATGATGTAGATTCACTGGTTTCCCGCTTGTATATAGAGCTTTGTTATACACTTTATTTATAATGTCTCGCGTTTACATTATTTTTCCTAAGCCTGGGTATTTGTTGTGTATTTTCTCTCTTATTGGGCCTCTGGGCCTGCTGAGGTAGCGCACAAAGCATCAGAGAATAATACAATGTCTACTGATGGTCGATTTTAGTTGTCAAAAAAGACATAACTTACTATTCAGTTAAGTTGAACATTTTCTTAATCGTTTTATGGCTGCAAAATACTGACAACATGGGTGGTGAAGTGAATACAATGTACATGCATATAATATTATACGTAGCCGGGAGATAAAAGTGACACAAATACAAAATTTATGTTTATAATTATTGTTCTGGAGTCATCTTCACCATCTCAATTTCGCGACAAGAATTGAAAAATAGATTTCTGATGGCAGACCTGCTGCAGCATTTTCTCTTCAAAACAAAAATCGATATTATTCAATTACCTACATATTTAAAATTTTCTTGACTTTTTGCCAAATTACTGAAAAAATAAACATCGTGCCAATTTATTGTATTTATTTATTTAAACCATCTTAACAGGTCAGGATGCCAGATAACATATTGGAATAAAAATAATATCGCCAACACCCAGGCTTGAAAAAATCAATTTATGTAGGAATCGAAATCGAAACCTACGAATCCGGTGAGTCCGGTATCTTAGCTATTAAGCTACGGAGACTGCCTACGGAGGCGGGGGTCATTAAATTGGCCAAAAGTTTTATTTTTTATAGAATTTCAATAATAATAATAACACAATAACGGTCTAATAATTAAGCGCCATTTTTTTTAGAAATCACCCCAAGAACGCTGTAAATTCAATATTATTTGTGAATTTATGAACAAGTTTACCTATTTTATCAAATGGGGTAACTTAACAACTTGCCGTGCAGCTGTCAAAATTTCAAAACATTTTTAGTCTCTGGTTTGCAGAGTAAAGCGTAAAAGCGGGCTAAGCTGTGATTGGTTGATACGCGATTGGGTTACGCCTTCATTATGTATTTTCAAATTTCGCTTTTAAAAATCTATTTGATTAAATTATTTAATTTAACCTAACCTGTCATTAACCTACTGTATAAATTTCATAACCTATTATAAAGGATATTGCTTTTAAATAGCCATTTGATTTAATTATTTTATTTAATTAACCTATCATTAACCTACTGTATAAATTTCTCACTATTTTTCTACATCTTGTCATATCTATGGATTTAGCAATAGACTAGTCCTCATAAAAAGCACGGCAAGTTGTTAAGTTACACCATCAAATGTAAATATGTAAGTACCTATTTAGGTGTACCTGCAAATGACGGAAAAATATGGGAAATTCATTATCATGGGCTGTATTTTGAATGCAATACTATACTATACTTGGTGTACCAATGCAGTGCCCTATGCACCATTGGGTGCAAATATGGGAAAGTAGTAGTAGTAGTGAGTAGTATTTTTTATTTCATAATATTATGTAAATTAATAAATTTTGAATTCTGTCACTTATATTTTGAAAGTATGACATTAAGTCTGAAGTTTCAATAGTGTTTCCGTCTCTTTCGTTACGGATGACCGGTAATTCCGAATTATTGCCGGCAATAAATTACTTGTATGTCACCCAATCCAACCAATTTTAAGGAGTTTTAAAATGACAATGAAATCTCTACAAAGCTTGGGAGTCGGACTAGAGGACTAGACCACTAGACACAAGATGCGGGAACTTGAGAACCAATTTTTTTTACCTGACGATAAAAGGATAGTGTAAACTTTCAAACAACTATTGACGTAAATATTTATTACAATATTTGGCTGTTTTTTGGGGGACGGCCGCCACCGAAATAAATAAAAATTTTGGGAGTTGAGGCATTGTTATTAAACAATGATGAATTATACATGATGTAACAAAACTCTTAAGCCCACTTTATATGGCGCAGTTTACTACACAGTTTCCTGTGCAGTCTGAAAACGGTCCCGTATAAAGCTAAAACTGCATGAAAAACTGTGTGCTAGTGTCAGATTTAAGCTGACATGACAGTCAATGTTTTTTATGTAAACGTTTAAATAGACATTGGTTTATTGTATGCTTTTAAATACGTAAAAAAACAATAACATATTTACATTATTAGCCAAATATACAATTTCCTGAGAGCAAACATACGATAATAACATACAATCGCGTTTCAAAAATACACATATTTAGCGTGTCTTTTGACAGAAGTTTGACAGACTGCACAGTTTTCTGAACAAGAAACTGTGTAGTTTTCTGAACAAGAAACTGTCTCATATAAAGTGGGCATTAGTACAACCTGACTACAAACTGGTGAATCTACATCATATTTGGAGTCGTATGTGTAATATGACTTTTGAATCTAGGTTGAATTTTTTTTCTTCTTTTCATAAAAGCTTTCGTTAGTACCACAGAAAGTAAACTTGCATGAATTCTTATTGAAGTGAGGTTTTTTATTTTTTTCATTTAGTATTAATTTGACTTAATAAAATTTTTCCAAAATTAAATCAATTTTCTCGAAAACCATAGGTCAAATAAATTTTAAAAATACAAAATCGAGTACAAATATAGTGAAGATTTACTAGTTTCCCGCTTGTACATCGAGATTTGTAACACGGTGTATATTGTGTGTACCAAAAAATGATTGTATTTTTCATTATTTAACAAGAAATATATTTAAATAATTTTATCATGGAATCCCACCAAGTAATGTCGATCAAAAATATAAATAAAAAAATTAAAAAAATAGGCTTTAAAATTTTTTGTGTGACTTTTTATTTATGTGATTTCAGGACAAAACAACTTTGTTCTGGGTAAAGGAACACAAAATACTATATTTGGTATAATTAGGTACATATACAATATATACATTGATGGGTAATATTGTTTTTTTCATCTTCATTGCCACATTTAATCTACATCATAATAATATGATCAAACCATAACGATTACAAATATAAATTTAACTCGGACAATACTCAAGTATTTAACGAATATATTTTGAAGGTGTAAATGAAGTGCAAAGGACATCGTACATTTTTCTTCATCAACACCTATGTTTCAAACATTATTTATACATGTACAAGCGGAAAGCCAGTGAATCTATGTCACATTTGGAGTCGCTTTTGAAGAATAAAAATTTTTCGATTTGACGCATAGTTTTCGAGAAAATTGAGTAAGAAGTTGACTTTTTTTCAAAATCAATTTTAGCAAATTGTTATCAAAATATCGTGTATTTAGTCAAACTAATACTATCCAAAAATAAAATAAACATTTTCTATGTGAAATTTGTGGAAATTTTAGTTAATCTGCCCTACTTATGAAAGCATTAACGAGAATATTTTTTTTTTTTCTTTCAAGTTCAGATTCAAAACTCATATATTACACATTCGACTCCAAATATGATGTAAATTCACCAGTTTTCGGGTTGTACTACGAGTTTTGTTATACAATGTATTATACATAGATAAATATATTTTATTATAAATATGGTACTGGCTAGACTATGATGCACATTATGTTGAGCAGATTATCTATTATAATTTATATGTTTTTTAATACGTGTTGCAATGAGCATGTGGGGTCAGTCGATTTATTCAATGTCAGTTTCAAGATTTCAAATCTTTCTTGATTAATTATTTTAATTCCATGAAAAACATTTTGAACATTTGCGTATGAGATGACGAAAATGTGTATCTATGTTCGTTAATATTTAATGTAATAAAAGGTAAGTACTTGTAACGTTAATTCTTGAATAAATAAATAAATAATATTATTACGTACACAATTAAAACTAGATACGCTTATCTAGAAATCCTTCGAATATACTTCGATAAATGCATAAATCCAAGTTTTGTTTTAAAATTTAAAATTTTATTTTGTCCGTTTTGAGTTCGCTTACCAGACGTAAGCCCTGTGCACGGGTGAAATTGTTTAAACCTTTATGATGTGTGTACATCTAGGGTCAATGACAAAGTGAATGGACGATATTAATCACGCGTCTCGTCAAATATGTCCATCCACTGTTGTTTATTGTGACAGGATTCTAGTCTGGTATTTTCTATTCTTTACAACCCGAGGATAAAGATCCTAAGCGATAGATCTGATAATCCTGGGACATTATCATCATAAGAAAAGGTCCTGGTATGTGCTTTATTCATTTTCTCATTTTGTTGATACAAACACATAGTATGTGTGTTAAATGGAATATTATAGGTTCATAATAATTACCTTATATAGTTCCTGCTACACGCCTCTACACAAATACTTTAACTATGATTGTAATTGTCCGCCTCGTAGTATAGTGGTAGCGCATTTGGCTACCGCGCATAAGGTTGTGAGTTCGATTCCCGAAGGGGGTCAACATGAAATATTTATTAACATGTGATTTTCATATTAATATTTCAATTGTGATACCTTGGACTGAAAAGTCGGAATTATCGTCGTGCGTGCATGAGAAGATGTATGGTATGGATGTGGAGAAAGCAAAGGAACAAAGGAAGCAGAGGAAAGCTAGGAGAGAGTGGTGAGGCGTTATATCCTCTATGCTTATCCCTTTGGAGAAATTGCGTAATGGTTAGTTAGTTAGTTAGATACTTTAAATGTTTAATGGATGCTGTTAACAGGCATTATTATTAACATTATTTATTACAATATCCTCATCAAAAGTGCGGAAAATCAAATTTTCAAGTCATTATGACTGTTGTCCATATCTTATGTTAAAATCTTATGTCAAGACGCTGGACTCACGATACGGAGGTTCCGGGTTCGATTCCCGGTGAGAACACAAAAAACAAAAGTGATTTTTCTCAAGCCTGGGTGTTTGTCATGTTGTTCCCCTCTGTAATTGGGCCTCCAGTGGCCTGTTGAGGTGGTTAAAAAAAATATAACAAAATATAACAAAATACAAAAAACAATTTTTTTGGTTCTACGTGATTTTATTATCAAGTTAGTGACAATTGTTTCGCCTTGTAAGGGCATTATCAAACTTACAAGGCGAAACAATTGTCACTAACTTGATAATAAAATCACGTAGAACCAAAAAAATCGTTTTTTGATTTTAACATAAGAAGTCATTATGACTGTGTGTATCAAGGATTTTACTACAACATTCCCCATTCCGCCCATCATCTGACAACATATATGACAAAATTTTGAAACTATTATATATATCGAGTTGGTACAGAAGTATCCACATTTGAGTTGGTTTATCGACAGTTTTTAACATTTTTTCCTCTAGTGACATCTGTTGAGAAGATTAATAAGCATTTTTTTGGCAATCTTCTTCATTGGTGTAGGTAGGGCTCTTTCCGCACCTAGATAACCCACACTCGTTTCCAGAGTTTCTCTGTCTCTGTTGTGATACCAATAATTTACATTGTATTTGAAGTCGATTTTGTAGAATAATTTTTTTTGATTTGAAATTGATTTTTTCTTCGAGAAATTTTTGCCACTATTCATAAAGAAAACATTATTTTAAGAAATGGCATTTTAATAAGAATTCACGCAATTTTACTTAATCTGCGGTACTTATTAAAAGATATTCAATCTAGATTCAAAAGTCATATTACGCACATTCCACTCCAAATTAATATGATATAGATTCACCAGTTTCCGGGTTGTACTACGAGTTTCATAACTCCATGTATAATAGTTCAAATGTTGAACCGATTTGGTTAGCAGGTATTGCATTACTACATCTTCCTCATCAACAATGCAGTGAATCATCGCCAGGAAATGCGCTAGTTGTGTTAGTTTTATTTGTTCGGTGCGTCATCCCTTACGGGAGACTCCGACTCACCGCTAAGGTGTTCTCACAATCGCACCACTTTAATCCTACCGCCACACATAATAATATTAATCTAACATTTAAAAAATTATCTTAATAATAATTTAGAATCAACACAGCCACGTAACCAATATACACAATTTTTAAATTTTTAAATTCTTCATTAAACTCAGCAAACATGGTACATAAGGCACTGCATTGGTAGGTGCACTGAGTGAAGTGTATCTTGATCATTTTATTACATTAAGGTAGGACGATCAGTTTTACGCTTCAGTACCAGTCCATGAAATGTAAATATTTTTCAATTTTTTTAAATATTTTTTTAAAGGAATTTTATGATATTTGCACATATTTCAATTTGTAAATACTATTTTCAATAAAGCCTACCCGGCTTGTGCTTGAAAATAGGAATCGAGTCGTGTCGAAGTGGGGATTCGAACCGACGATCTCTGGACTCAGAGACCGCGACGCTACCCACTGGGCCACCACCCGTTCAATATGAAAATCACAATTAAATACAAATTTCATGTTGACCCCCCTACGCTTGAACCCGCGACCCCATGCACAGTAGCCAAATGCGCTACCACTGTGCTTCAAGAACGTTTCGAAAACTATGGGCCAAATAAAAAAAATATATACTACAAAATCGACCCCAAATATGATGTAGATTCACTGGTTTCCCGCTTGTACATCGAGTTTTGTTACACCATGTATATAAATTCAAAGTATTTATTTCAATAATTAAAGTTGTGATAGTAATATTATGGTCGACCATAACAATTTTCGATGCGGTAACTTTCTCTGTGATGCGATATACATACATAGTATTATATTTGAACAGGCTCTTAAAAATGAATTGTGTCTCTCTGAGTCACATTCGATTTCACAACTCTTTTTTTTTTCCCCTTTTTGTCTCTCAAGACCATATTTGGATAGAGAGTCTGCCACCGATGCGATGATATCATAATATTATTTGTCTTTTTTTTTCTATTACCGATATGACTAATTTTCGAACTGTATTGGTGCACAACAGGTGCAGAGCTTTTTGAATGTATAAGAATACTGTTGAAATGCGATCTCTCAGACAAATGTATGGAAAAAACCATTATAATTATTATTATGGATAACTTATATAGCGCCGTTTTCGTATAAATATACCTCAAGGGGTTAAAATATTGAATTTAACGGCTCGAGAAATTTAAAGTGAGTGAAAACTTAATTTCTGAGTAGAAATACCATTATCAAAAATAATCAAAAGATTTTGAGAACATATAGGTCTTAAGTTTCTTTCGAATCATCACTTCATTCTCACAGTTGCGCACTTCTGGTGGGAGAGCATTCCAAGCCACAGGGCCCGCAACCGCAAAAGCGCGCTCTCCAAATTTTGTGCGCTGATTACGGATCGGTACTTAAACCCTGCCTATAGTTGTAGATCTTGCTGATCGAAGTGTGAGACGTCTATGACCATGTATGATAGATGATAGGTGCCCTTATGCCCCTTATGTCGAAATTATAGCAGAATGCAAGGCTGATATAAGCATCATCGACCAAATTAAGAAAGGTTTTATACGATGGTCATGTGGAACAAATTAATTATGAAAGAACCGCTAAAAAGATTTACGATGCGAGTGCTTGTAGAAGGTGAGGAAGGCCGAGAAAGACATGGCATGATAAAGTACTAAAAATACTTGAAAGTGGTCATGTGAAAAGTCGGAACTTCATGAGAAGATGTACTAATGTGGAGGAAACAAGAGAAGTGTGCCAGAACAGAGTGATGTAGCGTTCTATCATCTCTGCCTACCCCTACGGGGAAATGGCGTGATGGTTAGTTAGTTAGTTAAATCAATGGTTATTTTTGTTAAAAAAAAAGCAGTAGATAACCATAAAAAAAAAATTGGTAAAAGGGGACAGATTTAGACATTTTAAACCCCACACAGCACATGGAATTAGCGATGGGCATTAAGCACTCTCACTCAATACAACTCGATAAATAATCGTCACGGTGAATCGATTAAAGAAGCCCAGCGTATCGAATCGATAAACCTATCGTTTCGTTAGCACAATATAGTTGTCACCTGGCTGAACAATCCATGATAGATATCCCATTCACTTTTATTATTGTTATGTCAAGAGTAACTTGAATGTAAAATTATTATTAGTATGTAAACTAACAATAAAATAATAACAGCTGTAAGAGTTGCTTTTAAACAAAGGATTTAGAGCTTAGAGTATATAACGAGTAGCTTGCTTATGTATACTCTAAGATTTAGAGTGATTTATGATGTAATTAGACTCTAGGAGCTAGGAGTCTATATGCTAAGGGATAATAGTAATTATTATTTAATGTAAAATTATTGCAATACATGTTATTATTTAATAATTTTATAGTTTTAGACGTTTTATTCCTTTGTATCAAACGTAATATAAGACAAGATATTATGAATTGAAAAAACATATTTAAATATAAATCTTTAAGGGCTCTACTATGTATTGATTTATTTATTTTTGATTATTGGGATCGAGAAATGTTTATTAGGGATTTTTTGCCGAATTTTGTAGATCGAAATTTTGGATTTTATTAATTTCTGAAATAAGTTATTGAATTGTCGATTTCTCTGTGGTTAGATGATATGTTTTACATTTTAGGCAATTGTAGGCCTAGAATAATATGTATCATAATATGATCTGTAAAACTTTTTATCCGTCGTATATAAGGTAAAATATTTCATTTTGCACACTTACCATAATGAAGGGAAAAAAGACCTTACTGTAACAGAAAAGGATTAATTTTATATTGAATAGGAATATAAACAATCATAGAAGCTGATATCTAATAAAAATTACACAGAAAAACATTTTTACAATTTCATTAATTGCTCTTTTATTTGTTAATAAATCTTTTTATTTATTTTTTTTTAATATTTAAAATAACATTCATTAATTTTAATTTAGTAATTTATTCTTTCATATTTCAATACATAAAATACATTTTACTGCCTAACTAGGCCCTAGACCGTTTTAAGGCAGTATGAATTTTACATAAAATTTAAATACATTTTTTTTTCATACACGCCACAAACATAATTTTTTTTAAACATAAAATACAAAAATGTATTAAAGTAAAAATAAAATGGGTACATGGGTTCATAAATATATGTAGAAATCACTGTAATAATGTGTTAAATTATCAACGAGTATACACATACAATAATTAGATTCTTTTACGACCAGAGTGCAAAATTAGTAATCTTCTCCGAATCGATATTAATAATATAAATATATTAATAATAATTTTATATTCTAAATATAATACGAGTATCTGAGTCTATATTGAAGTAAGCCATCTTGTATGTAAAATACATTATTATCTCTGGTTTTGATTAACTTTATAATACAGTAATATAATATTGATTAAGTTATGCGTAAAAATATTTTTAAGTCCTGAAAAAGTAATAATTTTTATTTAGAAACTGGTAGGGAGTTCTACTCTACAATTGAAAGGGGAAGGGAAATGAATTGTGATCAAATAAAAATATTTTTAGTATGTAAATGAGAAAGATCATTGTTAAATCATTATCATATAATATCTACTAATATTTCACTTCCAAATTTTCTGAAAAGTCTTCGTAATAAATGTACATATTTCTAATATATATTTTTTAAAGGTGGATAGTTTATTCATAGTATTTTTAGATTCGTTTTGATGATGATGACGTTATATTATTTCTTGTGGTCCACCAAAAGTCTGCGAATTAAAAGCCTAGAAAAATCGGATATATTGCAATTTTCAACTTGAAAAAAATTTCTTTATTACAATTTCAATAATCGAATATCATGATAACAGTTTAAAAAAAAAAACGAACGTAAAAAAAGGATTCTAATTTTCCTGTTGATAGCGAGATTGCGAGGTCATAGGATGTTTGTCAGCAAATCCCAGTTGGTTTTTTTTTAAAATACCTGTCTTTATGAAAACTGACTACGTATAATGGTTAAAACGGATTAATCTTATTGTACGTACTAGTAAAATACCACTTATAACACCTTATAATATACAATTCAATTATGTTTAATTTGTAATTATTCCTGAACATTTAACAGCAATAAAGCATTGTGTATAATGAGACAGTAGGTACTGCATTTTCTTATCGTAATTTAATACATTTATCATGTATTAAAATACGAAGCGCTTACGTTACATTGTGTTTGATAACGAAGTGTTAATTGTTTAGGAATTGGGTACTACAGTGTGTAGTGTACAATGTTTTTCTACATGCATGAAAATGCGACATTACAACATGCATGAAATATTATACAAGTACAATAATATTTTTATATGGAAAATAAAGTTAAAATGAAATAGGTTGTTGTCAAAATAATCGCTAATTTTAAAATTACTGAAAACAAATAATATTGAAAATTACAATCTATTATCGATTTTATCGAATAATTCGATTGTAATACTTGACTCACATCATCTCTAGTAAGATCTAGATTACAATATTCGGATTGCGTGGAGAGTTGCATCTCAATCGGTAATATAACAATTTTTGGTCGTCTTTAAATGAAAACAAATTAATCCACGCATCTTTATTATTACTACTACTTTCCTTTATCTGTATCTAATGGTGCATAGGGCACTGCATGGTACCGCCAAGCGCACCGTATCATGATCATTTTTTTAGATTAGGGTAAGATGAATTGGTCTTACGCTTCAGTAGCAGCTCAAGGTGTCATACATTATTTACATGTGATTTTCACGCGTTTTTAATAGATTTATCCAATTTTTATTTGTGTAAAAACGATTAGTAAGAAAAGTGCGTGTTTTACCTATAAATAATCATGTTTAAATTTAGCTTAATGCGTCTACAGGAATCGAACCCGCGACCTCATACACGGAAGCCTTCATGTCTTGAAGCCTTCGGAACCTTCATGTAATAAAATGACCCAGAATCACTGCACTTGGTGTACCGATGCAGTGCCCTATGCACCATTGGGTGCGGCTAAGGGAAAGTAGTAGTAAAGCGTCCTCAAATTTAAATAGAAGGACAGAGAGTGGAGATGTGTAAGTAGACTGAGATAAGCATAAACGATGCAGTTATTTGCAAAAAGCTACAGAAAAGTTGCCTGTGGCGCCTAGATTTGTTTTTTGCATCGTATGTATACGCAAAAGCATATAGAAAAGTTATTAATACTTTCACTACATGCAAAATATGTGAAACGTTCCATCGCAGGTACCCAAGGGAAGTGCAAAAATACTTTAATTTTTTTAATTTATTTCTTTCCATAGATATTGCATAATAAATAAAAAATAAATGGTAAGCGTTAGGTTTAGGTGTACTACTTACGCTGTAAAAAACGTCACCAACTCTAATGACGTTTAAGTGAATGAAAGTAAAATGCATTGAAATCAGTTAGAAAGAGGCCAACGACTGGCAACTCGAACCCACGCCATCAGTGTGAAGCGTGGGTGTGTCACCATACCGTCTATTTGTGCCACGAGTTAATCAATTTATTTATTATAATCACTGTTAATGTTGTCCCTTACGATAATCAAAACAGACGCGAACTGCAAAAAATATGATATTATTCACTCTTTTTTTGGAAGATGTACGATGCACGTTTTTAAAATAGCCATCATTTTCTGCCGTATCATAGACATACTCCTGGAATTGCAAAAAAAATCTTGACAAGTTAATAAAAAAAAATCTTGACAAGTTAGTAGATGTAGTCGTTATAATTTTGCCCAAAAAATGACTAAATGATGCATGCTCAGTACTCGCTGCCTGCTGCTTGGCACATTCCCCGTAGTAAAGTAAAGCTGACTGCGTATTAACTGGCAATGGACAAGTGCGATGATAAATGAAATATCTTATGAGAGGATTTTTCTTTTAAACACGTAAAAAATGAAAAAATTATGTGTTTGAATTAATTATATCAGTGACCAAAAATAGGAGGATTCAGAATTAAATAGTTTTTCAATTTTTTTTCCTATTTATATTTTTTATATGCATCGCTTGGCTGAATTGAATGATCGTTCGTAAAACCTTAAAATCAGACGTAATATGTAGTTAAAATTTTGAAAAGTTTTTCTTTTCTTCATGCAAAAAAGTATTTTATTTTAAAATTTATACCTTTTCTTTAGATTTTTAACTATTACTAACGATCAAAAAACAGGCCTTGAGACTTAAATTTTCATGAAGGCCCTATGCGCTAATCAATGGTATTGTAGATAAAGCTAGGTAGTATATAGGTACCTAATTATCTGTTTTATTTTATTACCACCTTTTATTGCGAATCTTTATTTATTATACACAGAATACATGTTGACATAAATATAAGATGGAGTAGGTGGTGAAAATTGATAAATAATTTCATTAAATTTAAAGCTTTGAAAATACTGTGTTTTTAAACGTGATTTTATGTATTTATTTTTAGACTTTTATTTTTTGAATTTATTATTTTACATTAAATTTATTTCTATAAATTGTTTGATAAAAAAACAATCGACGCAGTATAACAAGTACTTTTGGTGTTTGCGACTTGCGACACTTGTGTGTAATGAGATGTGGCCACTTGCAAAAAGTTCTTGAATATTTTTCTAACGCGAAACCGGTCGTTCGAGGACAAAATATAATACAGGGCTTTAAGCATGATGTTTGGAACGAAGTCCCTCGTTCTTTTACCTCTGTTTTGTATGATTTAAGAAAATATGTTTTCATTCTCTGGATCCAAACACCGAAATCAATCTGTAGCTCGATCACAGATCACTATCGACGCGGGTAATAAGCGATACGTGATAACGAATTTTCATTACCATGGATGTTTAACGTTTTCGCGATCACGAATGGAACACGCGAACAGAACATCTATGGTAACGCGACCGTGGTATGAACGTGGTAAGAACGTATGTTCATTGTGATCGGTCAAATGGTTAGCGTTAGCACGTGGTTAGCACGTTTTTAACTACGTCGATAGTTATCTGTGATTGAGCTCCTGATATAATATTGGAATAGGAACGGGAAATGAAACAAGGATTATTACTTTAAAAGTTCATGCTTTACTCCCTGGCAGATTCTGCGAAAGTTTTTTTTTTTTTTTTTTTTTTTTTTATTTTTTGAGACAGTTGATACACTAACACAGATAATATCTCATAATGCGTTTATTCACACACTTACAGAAGCAATCTTGCATAAAATCACTATCTATATATTAGTAATGTTTAATAATCATTCTAACATAAAAATTACGTAGGTATATATGTATTAGATTAAGCGTCCACGTTGTAATTGTATAATATTTTTTTTAAATTTTATGTGAGAAGCACTCACTTTGTAGTAGTTATTCATTATAAACTATTTAAATAAAAATACTTGTATTTGAACCCTTGAAAAAGAGACACGTGTTGCCTCGAAACCGGTCGGGGGTTTAATTGGTTTAACGAATTATTTCATTTGAAATTACATATTTTTAATTAAGTAAGATTTGTATTTTTCTCTTTACGTCTAGTCGAATTTTGTAACTGTAGATAAATGATAAATTGATCGTGTTATTACGCAAAAAAACATTGCGTTAATTTTACGTTATTATTTGCAAACCTGTGGCTGTTAATTATTAATTGATTTAATAATCCTGTTATATATCCTTACTAATAATAAATTACAGTTATTCGTACCTACGCATAAATATCCAATCAAAACAAATCAGTTTATAATTCAGGCACAGAACTGACAGATTGGTAACGAACAACTTATAATTACAGACTAATAACTATAATAATACTAATGCCTATGTACATAAATATAATAATAAAATTATCTGCAATTTCAACATACGTAATTAAATCAACATAATATGGCTCTAAATTTACATATTGTATTGTGGATAACTGTACAATATTTTGTGTTTACAAACTTACAAAATCGACTCCAAATTATGACGTAGATTCACTGCTTTCCCGCTTCTACATCGAGTTTTGTTACACCATGTATACTCATCATCATCATCTCAGCCCGTTGAGGTCCACTGCTGGACATAGGCCTCCCCCTGCCGTCTCCACTCCTCCCGATCCTGCGCCGTCCCCATCCACTGTCTTCCAGCAGACTTCCTGATGTCGTCCACTCATCTCATCGGTGGACGTCCTTGAGGCCTCTGGTTCCTCGGTCTCCACACACCAGAACGCGTTTCGTCCATCTGTCGTCCGTCATTCTGGCTATGTGACCGGCCCATTTCCACTTTCAACCAAGCAATTCGCTGCACCACGTCGCAAACCTTTGTCTGACGTCGGATCCAATCGTTCCTTTTTCGGTCTCTTAATGTTATTCCAAGCATAATTCTCTCCATGCTCCTCTGTGCAACTTGCAACTTAAGGGAGGATTGCTTGGTCAGAGTCATTGTTTCCGCGCCATAAGTAAGGACGGGCAGAATGCATTGGTTGAATACTCGAGTCTTGAGTGAGTTGAGAATGGAGCTTCGGAATGTGGAATTTAGCTTTCCAAAAGCCACCCAAGAGAGATTTATCCTCCTATCCACCTCGCTGGTCTAATTGTCTCTGCCGATGGTGATTTTGTGACCAAGATAAACATAGTTGTCAACCATGTATACTAAGTATCATAAAAATGCAAAAATAAATCAGCTTTAGCGATTTTTTTTATGATCTCGAGTTTGATATCATAATAAAAACATACACACTACAGTTAGTTGATAATGTGTTGAATATTGATAAGGGCTTACAAAATATAACAAGTTATTATTTTAAAACAAGATGAAACTTGTTCATTTACACGGTGTGTGTGGTGTGAATACTGATAACGTGTTTATCACCAAATATACCTAAACTAAATATACATCTTTCTAACGATTTAACATTCACATCATAAAGCTCACCACCTACCTTTATCTATTGTACATTATTATATTCTAATTATTTATTAAAGAAAATAAAAGTGCGACGAACTACAATTACTACTACTACTTTCCCTTATACGCCACCCAATGGTGCATTAGGCACTGCATCGGTACACCAAGTGCAGTGGTTCTGGATATTTTAATACATCAAGGTAAGATGATCAGTCTTATGTAAGCTCATTACAAGGAATCACTTAACTAACGAACTAACTAACTAACTAACTAACCATCACGCCATTTTCCCGTAGGAGTAGGCTGAGAGGATAGAACGCCACACCACTCTGTCCTGGCATACTTCTCTTGCTTCCCCCACAATAATACATCTTCTCATGCACGCACGCCGACTTCTTCTTACATGCCCACTTTCAAGCACTTGTTTTGCTTGATCGTGCCATGTCTTTCTCGGCCTTCCTCGACTTCTACATCCAGGCACAGTCGCATCATAAATTTTTTTAGCCGTTTTTTCACCATCCATTCGCTCTACATGACCTAACCAACGTAAAATACCTTTCTTAATTTAGTCGATAATGCTTATCTCAGCCTTGCATTATGCTCTAGTTTCAACATTAGTGCACCTATCATACATAGTTTTACCACACATTTGCCTGAGAGATCGCATTTCAACTGCATTCATTATTATTATTATTATATTTTTAAAACATAACAATTTTATGATATACGTAATGTTAATTTAATGCATTCCTCACTGGGGGACCCCGTGCCGAGGAAAGCATTTCACAGGTTAATGTTTTTTTTTTAATTAAACAATAATTTACACAGATACTTAATCAACGTCACTCACTAATACTAGCAAAAAATGATAAGTGGATAAAGTTCAAAGTATGAAAATTACATGTAAATAAATATTTCATGTTGACCCCTTACGGGAATCGAACCCGCGACCTCATGCAAGGTAGCCAAATGCGCTTCCACTATGCCATGAGGCGGACATTATATAATATGTCATTACACTTCACTTAAACTTTGAGAAGCTCTGTACGAAAGGATTATCAAATGATACTTTATGTACTTAAGTCCAAAATTAAAAAATAATACAATCGTCGAAGAAACACAATCTCGAAATTGGTTTCGTATTTGGTAAAGTGATTTAACAAAGGGCTCTAAGTCAATAAAGCACAAAGGAAACAAATCTTGTCTGGGAGTAGTTAAAATGCAGATCAGTCACCCTAATGCATTTAAATTTTATGTGACTACTGGAATATGGTGCCTCAGGCTATTTTTGTTTTTTTGTTTGACTGTCAATACGGAATACTTTAACAATGTACATACATGATTATTTACAAAATAAATTAGAATACAAAAGTACAATAATTTAAATTAATTTTATTAACTCTTCTTCTTCTTCTTTAGATAGACCTAGGGGTCTGTATTATTCACATTCGATGCTGCCTCTTGGGATATCGACTCCCAACTGTCCCTCCATCTTTTTGCAGGTCGTCCAGGATTTCGGCGGCAGGGTGGGTAGAAATGCATCACGGATTTGTCTATTCTGCTATCGTCCATTCTCTCAACGTGTTCATGCCAGTCTCTTCTTCTTTCTCATCCCCACCTGACAACATCCTGGACATCAAGTTGCTCGAATTTGGGGTTTTCTAATACTGTCCATCAGAGTTTTCCCGCGATGCGTCTTAGAAATTTTTCATCTTCAAGACTCTCAGCATGGATTTGGTTTTGATTTTATTAACAATGTCAATATTTCGACGCCTCCTACGTATAATATCGTAACCCACAAAATGCGATTTTACAGGAGGAGCATTTGAAAATATTTTCGTTCATATGCATTGGTTGTAGATACGACAAAATACGCCCCAAAAAAGCCCTTAATATTGGCAAAATATTTTTTTTTGTTTTTGTAGAATTTAAGATATAGTTAAATACAGACGAAATCCACCAAAAACTCAAAATCGACGATTTGTGGGTTACGATATTATACGTAGGAGGCGTCGATTTGTGTAGGTTTAGTTCTTATAAATAAAAAAAAGGTTTTTTCTCAATAGGTAAGCAATTCTGAAAACCGTATGTATTTGAGTTTTTGATAAAAAAAACATAAGACCTTAAAAAATATCCACTGTTGAGAATGGATAAAAGGTAAGGTTTGATTATAGACAAATAAGTATTATCTTAGAGTCTTTGAATATCAGATATAAAACAGAAAAGTTTTGGTGTTTCATTTTTTTAAAATTTAATTTGATTTCGTGAGAAATGCGGTCGGTGACGTCATCTCTGTCATATCCCCAACCATATAAATATAATCCATCAAAGTAATTTACCATGTACTTTTAAATGCTATTCTGCAGTTAAAATTATCTTAATCAAAAGAAAAATTAATCACAAAAATAAAAATAAAATAGTTTCGAAAACTAGGAATCCTACCCTAACGCACTTTGCACGTGATTCCCGTGTGTTCACTGGTCCCGACTCTGTGAATAGAGTGTAACAATATAGTATGTTAACATACATTGTAAATTTGTGAGTAGGTACCTACCACGCGTATGTTCATTTTATACGATATTCATAAATAATATTCAATTACGTATACAATATCTTCAGTACCTGTTTACATTATACCTTTGCTTACTCGAGTATACAATACGCCTTTACTAAGCACTCAAAGGTAGAGCATACTCCTGTAATAAATTACAAAATAGGGATCAGGAAAGATCGACAGGACGGAAAGGGACGAGAATAGCGAGATGAAGGGATCGGAGCGGGATAGAAACAGCCCCAGGACATAGAGATGAGTCTTAGTTTGCTTAGAAATAAGTAGTCCTCGGGATGAATTCGCGGTTCGACAGTTGAAAACTGAGACTGATGAGCTTTTTTTTGATTTTATAAAAAACATATTTTTTTTGTATCATCATCGTCATCATCATACCGTATCCGCTCCTATGTGGAGCATATGGAATCCACAAACTGCCTCCAGGCCAAGCGATCGGCCGCCAGCTCTCGTGCATCCTCCCAAATCAACTCCACGTCCCGCAGCTCTGATGCGAACTGCCTAAGAATTGTCAACGCCTGCATCTATTTTATTATCACCTTTAAAAAGGTAGATCTACTTTACATGTCATCTAAATACAATTTATTGGTAATAATTTATGATTGTATAATCATAAATTATATGCATTATCTATTTATTGATTCGGAGGGGCTAAAACGACTTTAAAAAATTGTTATATACAGCAAATTGAAAATTGATTATAATTTAGTAAAAAAAAACATTGTTCAGAAATATATTAGATACCTACCTACATATTATAGAAATATATCAGATACCAAAATCTCGCATACAAATTCCCAGAATGCGTAATTGCCCTAGTCTGCTCAAGTTGCAGGTTATATATATCTACTATATTATAGTCTAACGCTAGGGGCTTAGGTTATTAAAACAGAATATTTCATTGCAAAGCGCCTTTGAGGTGATTTTTTACACAAATGGCGCTATATAAGTTGGCCGATTGTTATTATTGTTTATAAGATACATGGTATTGATACGTAGTAACCTTAACATATTTTAACTGATGGGAACTATTAAAAAAAGTACGTAAATATTTCGTTATTACTGTTTTTTTACATTATTTACCAATGGGGTTCTTTCCGATTTTTAATTTTTAACTTCAAAAAATTTATTGAAAAATTACAATATCGAGGGAATTTTTTTTAAAAATTTTTACGATGTCATATGAATTTTCTAGCGCGGTTTTGAAAATAGCGCTTTTTTCAAATCGCTCGCAAAATCCTCCATTTGGCGCGCATGCGGTGTGACGTCACAGCAATATAGGCGCTTACTACGGAACAAATTTCACGCCTTTCACGGTGGACGGGTATGACGTCATTAAGCCAATAACGGGCGTTAAAAATCATTCGTATTTTCGTGTTTTTAAAACATAAATTTATTAATATAAACTAAATTTTTGAGTATTGTGTTTTTATATCGTTGGTATTGTAAAAAATATACTGTAAATATTTATAACGTTTTTAAGAATATTCATGTTATCTGGAAGAACCCCATTAGCATTTCGACATCTTTTGGCAAATATAATAATTGGCGCGACACAATTACGATGTAGGATTGTTTTTGCGGTAGAATCATCTTTGTTGAATGAATCATAATAAAATAGGTCATTTTAAACCTGTACATTACGCTGTGCTTTATCGCTAGTGATAATATTTACGCGATTATTTATTTTGCGTACTATGTTAAAACAAATACGCGTCATGTACCTATACTTATTTATCATAATTTCTGTTGTAAAACGGATTCCATAGATTGCGGTAACAACGATTAAAAAATCAATATTGATAATTTTTTATCATCGGTTTACTGTGTAAATAAAGATGACATAAATTATGATCATGATTGTATCCGTATCCATTCCAATGTATTGACTAAGCAAAAATAGTACAATTATTTCGCAATTCGGAGATTATACTGACCTACATAAATACAGGTATTCTTTACACTATGCATAATCTTTAAACCAGTGGTTTATGTCCACCTCGTAGCACAGTGGTAGCGAATTTGGCTACCGTACATGAGGTCGCGGGCTCGATTCCCATGAAATATCAATATTCCTATGACTATATATATCTTTCCTTCATGTAATAAAATCATCAATATACAATGCACTTGGTGTACCGATGCAGTGCCTTTATGCACCATTGGGTGCGAATAAGTAGTAGCAGCAGACGTATAACGTTATGACATATTGTGAAATCATAATATGACCCATTTGAAAATTTCATTATTTTAAATATCTTATTTACAAATCGTTTTTAATCTCAATTTTCCGTTTTTACTAAAAAAGGTGTATTTCAAACAATTTAGGGGCTGCTTTCAAATAGTTGGAGATAACTGTCCAAAAAACAGGAAACAAGTTGCGGTGGAGAGGGATTTAAACCTAAAGATTCCAATCCGGAGTCCGCGAATCTACCACTAAATCTTTTTAATCTACCCCACCTTTTCCACCTGGTAATTTAAGCACTGGGAGTCGATTTCAATCTCTAGCCATTTTGTGATTTTAGTAGGTACTCAATGAAAGCCCCACCCTTTCCCTAGACTGCTTTAAAGACTATTGAGTCTTTTAGTAGGCACTAGAAATTATTAAAACTGTTATATGATTCTAGATTTTTTTATCACAAACCTGCTCTCCCTCTTGGGGTGATTTTACCATAAATAGCGCTGTTTTATCGTTATCAAATTTATTTTTATAATTTTTTGTTTAGTCTGGTACGATGTGCAGCGTTCTTTTCAACGCATCTATGATAACTATAACCATGAATACACCAACTATCCTAGAACCAAGTCGTTTCTTCCCTGACTTTTTTGCAAAATTTTCAGTCTTGTTTCATTATTGGCGCACTTCGCCAATCAAGTGTACCCTATTGGCCTCGCATACATTTAGTTACGCCAATCGCTGTCTAAGAGATTAGAACCCTAGTACCTCGGGCTATACGACTTTACTCGGCACTGAGCGGGCTCCCATAGATAATAGATAACACTCTGTTTCCCAACACGAGGTTCGGGAAATAATATATAAGACAAATACCTAATTGGTAAATATTTCTCAAAATGAAGACACCTTATGGTATCAGAGACATTTATTTATTTTTACGCCTATGGGGCTTTTTACAAAACAAATGTAAGTATCAATGCCAAAGCAATGTTACATACATAATATAATATAAGAGTACAAGCATACATAATATAATTTTAAGATAAAAAGAAAAAAACAAAAAAAAACTATGGACAGTCATCGAACAAGGATCACTTGTTCGGTGATAAAACAGTAATGTCAGTAAAAAGTAATGTAATGTATTGTTTGTTATCTTATGGTTCAGAGCATGTAAATATTTATTTAAGGAAGTATTTTGTAAGATTATGTTTAATCTGCATTTCATTAGTGTGAAAGATATCGATGGTATCACCTAGTTTGTTGCCAATAATTGCTAGCCTATTTTTTAAACTATGGTAATGCATATTAGTATGGGTTTTTTCTTTTTGAAACAAAGCAGTGTACCTTGTAACTCTCTGTGGAACTCGAAAATTTATCAATTCAATCAACTCAACACAGTCAAAAAAATAAGTAACAATTTTGTAAAGCAACATAAAATCAAATATATCTCTTCGGTCACATAGCGATGGACATACTCGTATTACTTGATAAAAAGAAGAGACAAAAAGATGGGGGAAAAAAGATTTTCTTGTTAAGATTTTCGGTTTATCAAGACTCTAGATCATACAAGGTGAAATGTCTTTATCAAAGAAACTCTTCAAGAGCTATCTGGCTTTCACAAGAAGAAGAAAAAGTCATTTTTTACTAAACAAAATAATTAAGGCCTTTTGTTTTCAAAATATAATCTAAATACCCAGTTAAAATAATTAAGATCATGCGAAACACTCGATTTTCCTGCTTCAATTAGTTTTTTTTAAACTTACGCTAACTTAACTTCATAATCGTAAGTATTTTGATAATACTTGAGTTTAAGCTCAGAAAAAGTTTGAGAACCATGACAGAATAGTGTAGTTTTCAATACAAAGACTTAATTAATTGTTACAATGATCAATAATTCAATCTTACTGAGAACAATTTAATCTCCGCTATTCCAAGAGTGTTTTAATATACAACACGGTAAAATATTGTACATTTGTTTGTTGATTAAAGTGGTGCATCGATTGGTTTCTAGTAAAATAAACTTAAGGTAAGTGGGTACTATCAATCAAATAATTACAAGAGTTTTTTATGGTTTGTTTCCTTTATGATCTCTTCATTTATACCTGCTCCCATAAACGACTTCTTCACACGTTCAAACGTCAATTCATCCCGTTTCCGTTCTATGTTACTTTATAATACGTATAAAATTTCTTTCTTTCTTGTTCTTTGAATCTCAATAATATTGCTAACTGGATACTTGACACTTTTTATTTCTCTTATCTAGAGTCTTTTAAACATCTTCAAATTACATTTTGAGCGGGTTTAATAATCTCACTTAAAAGATTTATTTGCTAAAATGCTTAGCATTTTTCTCAATAGATGTCAGAGAGAATTCACATGAAAAGCATCTCACCATTCCTCAGGATTAGCAGATATACATATCTAATAATTCTACGTGGAATAGGGAATGTCTTAATTCATCAAGCAGTCACTTAACTAAGCCAATGACAATTCATAAACGTTATCGCCTAGAATTATATATTCCCTTTGAAACTTCTGAAAAGTCTGCTAAAATATCAATGTTCTTCATTATCTTCAAATTTAATCAATCAACACGTCCGTGCATAATGGCATTCAGTAATGAGAATCAAGAACTGAATTGCAATTTTATTTTGGTAGACTAAAATAAGACTATGGGATGCGATTCTGACTTAAAGAAACGCGCACGGGATCTGGCATGTGCTCTACATAGAGTTTATTTAATTATTATCATTTCACATATTTTGGATTATAAGAGTCTCTTTTCGGATTGCGTTCTAAAATGGTTGTGTATAAAAACAAGGGAATTTAATGCCCATTACGAAGATATTTTATCTCTAATATCACTCAAATAAAACCTTTGTGTTTTTGCAAGATGGAATCACATCCCCAAAACATCTCATGGTGCATTAATGCTTGAATCCCACCGCGGGGTGTGTTTTTATGTTAAAAACAAGAAAAAATTCAGGAAAATGCACGCTCTGTTGATATGTCAAAACAGGATGAGGAAAAATGAAAGCGGAAATGATGCGGGCTCTAATGCATATCCGTTCCCATCTCGAGAACTTCCTGTCATTCTCGGATCGCGAAAATCCGTTAATTTAAATAATATTTTCATCTTATTGTTTTCCCCGGAGATACGGAGGAAATGAAGCATTAAGATAGGGTGGAAAAGGTAAGTAGCCTGACGGAAAGATGGATTTTTAATGGAGTCTTATATTTGTCAAAAATATACGTGATTTTGATTAATGAATTTTTAAAATGGCTTTTCACTATGTATTTTATGTATGATATATGAAGCAATTTGAAACCCTCACCAAGCAGAAGAGCTTGTCTTTTTAATTGGTGAGGTATAGCGTTAAGTTTAATTTTATACCTAAAATTATTGTGATAAGTTTTTGTAATGTTATTAATGAAATAAAAATTAATTAATAAAATGAAAAAATAATTTTTATTTTTTTTATTTTTATTTTTTTTTTCATTTATTTAGGAAACAAACAGTACATTAAAATAGTAACATTTGTGATGATAGTAAAATAAGTGAATAGACCAGTAAAGTTTCCATATTTAGAATAATATTGAAGGGAAAGTAAAGTAGAGATTAAGGAGAAAATTTTTATATAAAACTAGTGGTACGTTAATTGATAATTTCAAGAAAATTCAAAAAATTTCAATAAATGAAAAAGTATTAGTTGTAAACTGTCAGTGTACGCTCTTTATTCTCGTATGAAATTTAATTTACTGTTTAAAATAAGTGGTAAATAGTATGTAGTATTTTTATTACATAAATATTATCAATTTACACTGCACTTGGTGTACCAAGGCAGTGATCTATGCACCATTGGGTGCGTATGGTGATGATTAGTAGTAGTAGTAGTCAACTCTATGTTTTGTGAACATAATGTTTTAATGTTTCATCTCTAATAATAAAATGTCATTTTTCGAGTAATTTAAAAAACAACATGGTCATGAGATAGATACACAAAATGTAAACAGTTCCCTCAAACAATGCAAATTGATGCACATTTTTTTTACCCAATTTTCATACATGCAATATAAGTAAAAATATTATAATACGAGTATGGACGGCGCCTGTAGGCTACAAGCGAAGCGTGCCTAATACCGGACAACCAACGACATCTATCGGAGCAAAAAATAAACGTATGAATAATTCAGATAAGATAATAAAACATCGCTCTGCGAATTCTGAGGGCAAGTTTTGCATTTTATATATTACTTCCCGTGGCTATTGAAGGGGCATTTCTCAGATTTATACCAAAAGGGTTCTGGGGGCAGCGAATTTATTAAAAATTTATTCAAAATCATGACGCAGCTTTTTTGTAACGTTTGATAAATTTTGATTTATAATGTTTTGAAAAGTGAACTTTATTTTTCTTGTTCCGGATTAAATTTGTACTGTAGGGTACCTGTTCCACTTCATTAAAATAAAGTAATGTTTTTATTTATCGGCACCATGAAGGGTTAAAAAAAGTTTATGATATCCTTGAATCCGTCGTGACAAATAGCAAGTGATGCCAACAATGCCAACAAGTAAGATTTATTGAATAGTTGATTTCGCTTAATAACATCGCTTTATAATATTGATTATTCAGTATCAACTCAAAATTTTGAGGTTTTTTATTAATAGTATTGACAAATCAAGAACGGAGTCTTATTTTAACAAATTGTTTAACAGAAAAATTGCAATTAATTGTTGAAGTTAGATTAAATTATTTAATGTTGAATATTTTTACTTCAGATATTTTTCAAATTTAATGTACATAAAAGAAGTGACTTTGCATTTAAAGTATTCATTACATATTATAATATATCTCTGTCTTAGCCTCGTAGCATAGTGGTAGTGCATTTGGCTACCGTGCCTGAGGTCGCGGGTTCAATTCCCGTAGGGGGTCAACATGAAATATTTATTTACATGAGATTTTCATATTAATATTTCATTTGTGATACCTTGGACTGGTACTGAAGCGTAAGACTGATCATAATGATCAAGATACACTGCACTTGGTGTACCAATGCAGTGCCCTATGCACCATTGGGTGCGGATAAGGGAAAGTAGTAGTAGTCTTAGCCAATGTCAAGTTTTACTTTTTTTTAATTTCGCAGCTGAAAAAATTTGCATAATTAATTTTTCTGTACCTATCAGTATATGGACACGCTAAATAGTAAACATTCCAAGAAAGAAGCTCCCTCAAGTTAATTAAATACACTATTTAAATGAAAAAACTTTGTTTTTAACTACTTTTAAAAAGTAGTAAAAAAAAAGTTTTTTTCATTTAAATAGTTTATAATGAATAACTACAAAGTGAGTGCTTCTAACATAAATTTCATAATTAAATATACTTTGTTAAAGCCATTGAGTTTAATTTATTAACTGGTCATTACAAGGTCATTTTATTAAAAATAAATTTAAAGATGTAAGGTATTCCGGATGGTAATTGCCGATTCAATAAATAATAGACCCTCCCTCTTTTATGCAAAAGGGAGAAAAAAATCTATTTCTACACACTGAATAATATTAATACCATAACAATCCCTTATACACCACTTGAAGCCCCTTTGTGTCCAAGTCCCTGTGATCTAAATAAGGGATTCGCTGATCTTGAAAATTCTTCTACGTCCGGGGGCAGTCCGGGACGTGACCAGACATTTGTCAAACACTACCCTAGACCGGCCTCTAGGACTAAGGAACCGCTAAAGGACTAAAGAATGGCCTTTCTTCCCTTTAGGTCGCTTTTAAACATCCATTGTGCCGGACTGGAGGCCAGTGACGTGTTATTTAGCCACTTGACTCTGTATGGGGCGGGGGAACGTCTGAACATCCCCTATGGATTGTTTGATATGTGTATTAAAAAATATTTTGTCGATGTGTGTTGGTATGTATTGCTCTTATTATTTTAATGTGTCAATATTTTTGTTAATTGGTTTAAAGTTTATTTATTAAATCAACAAATCTAATACGTACATGGCAATTAACACAATAATACATACATTTAACAATTATTACAAATTAAAAGCATTCATAAACAAAATACAATTTTATGCGAAATGTTATTTAATAAAAGTTAATCAAAATGTTAAAAATCTAGGTACAAGTACAAAACCTTAAATTAAAAACAAACAAATTAGATATCAATAAGTTAAGCCCTCAAATTACCTTCGTTGTTATAAAAACTATTACATTTTTTCTGAACTGAGTCTCTGGGACATGAAAAATATCTATATCGTCAGAGATTAAGGATTGCAATAGCTCCACCAAAGGGCATCACCAAAGGTAAGTTAGTCCATGACATAATTTATTGTTATCTATGCATAAACATAATTATATAAATATTTTTTATTTTTTTATTTTTAAATTTTTTATTTTTATTAATATTTTATTTATTTAGTACATTCGAATTTACAAAGCTTAAAATAACACGATAAGTTTACAAAATAATCATAATATATGAATGTAGATAAATAATAACAAATGCTGTCTAATGTTTTTTACTTGTGAAATTCTTAAAATAGACACCTAGTACCTAAATAGGCTAAGGACGAGGGACGATCAAATTGGATACTTATTTATTTATTTTATTTATTTTCGGAAAAATCCATGTCAGATACAAAGTTAAGCATAAAAGGGAACACAAGCAGCGAAAATAAGTGACAGTAAAATTAAATTGGTGAAGCTTAGACAGTTAGAATAAAACGTGGACACACTCAAGACAGGATCGGGTCTACTTCGGTGAATGTTTAAAATCTTGATAGACTTACACCGAAGAAGTCCAGATCCCGTCTTGAGTTTACAATACGACACAATCGAGACAATGGGGCATGAAAACCCATAGTTAGTTTTGTGGTGACTAAGGAACAGCACGTCATTATTTCTCAACCTACGGACTGGAATACAGAAAGTCACTTGAGTCAGTAAAGATGGTGCACCTATCATGCCCTTTAGCAATTTAAATATGAAAATGGAATCAATGTTAGTTCTACGCTTTTGAAGACTAGAGATTCTCAACATTGACTCCATATCTTCATAGGATAATATGTTAATTCATAGGATAATATGTTAATTAATATGGTAATTTAATCAATTAAGAATCGACTGCTAAACTGTATTATTTCTGGTTCGCCAGCTTCTTAAGTAGCAGTACTAACATCTATTAACTTCCACCTCAAATCAATTACATATCTCCAAAACAATATAGTACTATAAAGGTTTCACAAGCATCCCCACACGTTATAACACACGAACCAACCATCCTTTACATCCCCTGAGAGGGTTGAAGCACCACCCTGTATATTGTATATTGAACGTTCTATAACAACCCCTTGGACTAGTCCCATAACGTTTCACTTGGTTTGTGTTTTATAGCCTTCAAACAAGAGTTTCGGTGTATACGCCATTTTTTTATGCATACTGACTCTCATACATATATAGGAAAAATAATTTTGTCCTTAACGGGTTTTACAGACAGCAGAAAAAATCTTGTGAACCTTAAATATGTACATATATATAAATTTAGCATAATATAATCGAATTACAGTTTTGGATGTAGTCACTCACTCCCTAGGGCAGTCGCCTCGTAGCAAAGTGGAAGCGCATTTGGCTACCGTGCATGAGGTCGCGAGTTCGATTCCTGCAGCAGGGGTCACCATGAAATATTGATTTACATGTGATTTTCATATTAATATTTCATGTGCGATACTTTTGACTGGTACTGAAGCGTGAGACCAAGGAAACAATGACAATAATAATACATAAACCGAGACAGTGGTAGGGGCAATAAAAGTATTTATTCGCGTACATAACGTAAATTCATCCGTATTTTATCACACTAGCAATCTTAAAATCGCGGTTTAGCTTGTTGAAAAATTCGGTAGAGTTGGCTGGACTGAAAAAAAAAGACTCAATAGTCTTTGAAACAGTCTAGGAAAAAGGGTGAGGCTTTCATTTCATAGGTGCTGAAGCGTAAGACTGATCATCCTATCTTCATGCAATGAAATGATCAAGATACACTGCACTTGGTGTACCATAGGGTGAGGATAAGGGAAAGTAGTTTTGTCTTTGTTTTGTACTACTTTTCAACTTCTTGTTTACTTCTTTCTTTCAAAAATGGTACTCCAGGTATTTGAATGAAGAAATAAAATGTTTATCAAGAATAAATTGTGAAAATATTTCGAAAGGACTCACTACCTTAGTGCTTTCATTCATCCAATGCTTTTGTTTCAGGAATAATTTATTACATTCTTGTGCAACTTTGTGCAGATTATTGGTGAGTATATTTTATTTCTTCCACAGACATAAATATATAGGATATGATTATGGACGATCCAAGCATTAGAAGCTTTTGAACTAACATTGAAGGTAGAGCTTTTAAAAAGGAAGTATTGAATATTTATTAAGCTACAAAGTGCTTCGAGCTTGACACGTACATATAAATATAAATCTTATTAAATAATGAAATAAAACCCATTATTCTTTAGCGTTGGCGGGATCTATTCAACGAAATACACTAACAATGAAAAATACACAAGATATTCAATGCCTTGTGCGATATTAGCCCATAAAACGCCATTTTAAAGTATGTTTTGCCTACAATAGAGGGGTGTACTTCTTAAAAGCATGTGTCAAACGTTTTTAAATTTGTAGCGTCATGGTAGTGCGCCCGGCAATATTATTATTTGATTCCGAATGGAGACTGGAATTATTTATTGTTATGTTTGAATCGCGAAACTTTTCCACTACACTTTAAACGATCGGATATTTATCCCGACTCCACCCACGAGCTTTTAAAATGCCAAACGAATGGGAATTAATGTGTTCTTTACGTACATGGTAAGTGATTCCGAAAACATGATAAATAAATAATTTGGATTTCTATCCACTGAGGTGTCATCCGGTCTTAACGGAAAGTTTGTAAGAAATTTCAACAGATATATGATATTTGATACCTACTTATATAATATTACTTTCACATAATACTGTTAATAAATGTGGAAAAGTCGAATGTGATGGTTTTTGAAAGAAATGAAAATATGACTTAGTGGAAGATTGTAGTAAATGGCGATAGCTTGAAACAGGTGGAAGAATTTGTATATCTGGGAAGCATGTTCACTAGTGATGGAAAATATGGACAAGGACATTGAAAGGAGGGTTAGTGCCGGTAACAGAGTTAACGGTGCCTTAAAGTCGGTAGTATCTTATAAGTGCTTATCAAAATAGGTTAAATTGGCAGTGCATAATAGAGTTCTGGTACCAATGTGGTTATGTATGGAAGCGGAGCATGGAGTTGGAAAAATAAGGATGAAAGTAAATTGAATGCAGTTGAAATGCGATCTCTCAGGCGAATATGTGGTAAAACTATGTATGATAGGTGCACTAATATTGAAATTAGAGCAGAATGCAAGAATGAGATAAGCATTATCGACAAAATTAAGAAAGGTCTTTTACGTTGGTTCGGTCATGTAGACCGAATGGATGATGAAAGAACGGCTAAAAAATATATGATGCGACTGTGCCTGGATGTAGAAGTCGAAGAAGGCGAGAAAGACATGGCATGATCAAGTAAAAACAATTGCTTGAATGTGGGCATGTATGAAGTCGGAATAATCGACGTGCGTGCATGAGAAGATGTATGAATGTGGAGGACGCAAGAGAAGTATGCCAGTTGCTCGATCACAGATCACTAGCGACTCGGTAATAAGCGACGTGATAACGATTTCTTACCCATGGATGTTTAACGTTTTCGCGATCACAATGGAACACGCGTTAAAAGTTATCGATCGGGATTATTAAACGAGCGCATACTAGTCGCGAGCCATTTCCCGAGATATATCTTATTCTCACATATATTCATTCAATCTTTATTATAATTTAGCCGGTTTTCGGCAAGCCAAATATTGAGAAAAGCAGTCGACATAATAAAAAATCCGACAAGCGCGTTGATTTAACGTTTGACGTAAGGCCGCGTTATAGCGTGCATCGGCCCGCTCGGCTCAGATCGGCTATGTTCGGCTATCGATACCACGGTATCGAACGAATGTCACTGTGATCGATCAAAATCGTAGCACGTGGTTAGCACGGTTTTAACTACGTCGATAGTTATCTGTGATTGAGCAACTGGACAGAGAAGTGGCGTTCTATCCTCTCTGCCTGCCCCTTCGGAGAACTGGCGTGATGGTTAGTTAGCTAGTAAATATATAGATTATGTTTTCCTGGGTAATCATGCCGTATTTTGTAGGCTTTGTTTTTCCGCCGTTTCGGAGCACATGGTAGTGTCCATCTTTAAATAGTCATCAAGTTTTGTTTTTGTTTAGGATGAGCTATGTGGTATATTTTTAAATAATATCATTTGCATAATAACAGCCTGATAAAAATACATCTTAAATTGTAACAAAGGAGGTGATCAATTTTATTGAAAAAAAAACGTTTACTTTTTTTACTATTTTTGTTTTGAATTGCAATTAAATTAATTAAATTATATGTGCAATTTCAATGGGAAGAAAATAGGTGTTAAGAAAACACTCTTCAGAATTAAAATCGTCAGATGGAGAATTTATGGGATCACTCCCCCGGGAAATGCGGGAATATTATTTAGGAACTTACAGAATCTTCAATCCATTCATGCATCGATAAGATGTTTTCTACATCAGTCTCCTGAAGGTATGAAAACATTGTCTTAGGCTGATCGTTTAACAATTTTTGTTTATAGTGATGGTGTGACCGTGAAAATATAATTTACTAGCAGCATTGATTACGTGTTTTTACAACTCGTTTAAATCATCATAACGATAAAATGTACTACTAAAAACAAACAAAAAACCATTTTTTATGTTGAAATTAACTTTTGGTGGTGGTTTAAAAGATTTAAATTTTTATACTTAAAAACTGATCACTACTTTCCTTTATATTTATTTCATTTAAATTTTTTTCAACGTAAATACATTTATTTAAAGTCAAGACATTCGGTAGGTATTTCATATTATGGTACATATAATAAGTAAGTCAAAATATAATAATAATTAATGTATTGTGTTGGATTAACACCAAGTTTCCGTACTATTTTAAATAGTCTTAAATTTTATAATTCGCTTTCTCGCACAAGATCTTTCTTAATTTTCAGTTTTTAAAAAAATTTTTCCAAGTCAAAAATCAAAATATTTGAGGGAATTTTTTTATGAAAGCGTTTACAGTATACACTCCCCCAGGAATGAGTTACTGTACAGTAAAGTACTATACAGTCTAAATTTGGGGAGGTCTAGATTTGCTTTATTTCTTGTGTTGAAAGGAATGCCTATCACTAACCTCAGGAAAATCATCAATATTTTTGCGAGCATAACTAACATTTTCATAGATGTATTGGCTTGCTACTGTCAAGATTATAATTTTGTGTTAAGTGATTAATTTTACGAATAAAAACATAACTAAAGTTGAAGGAGTCAATAGTGTGTATCTAAATATTGTTACAGAATTTATGATTAGGTAAAATACTCATGTGTTGTTAGATGAAAGATGCATAGATGAACTAGTTGGTAATTATTTGTGTATTAAGATATGACAATATATTATGTAGATTCTATGTAAAAATATAAAATATATAGATAATGCATACGAATGCTTGAAGCAGCCTCTGGCCGCGTAGGTAATAAATAATACAAAAATATACAAATATATTTATACGTATATCTAAACAATGCGACGTAAATGTGAATATTTTGCATCCTTTTAGCTCAGGAATCCTCCTTGCAGATATATCATTACTTCACAGGAAGCTAGAGACAGGAAATAAGATTTATTTGTCATAAGAACAGGATTAATGATATGAGATGACAGCTTCCGATGTAGCATTAATGGGATCATTCATGAATACTTCAAAATAAATAAAAAATGCCGGATATTTAAACAGCGCATACTTTCTCTTGCTAACGGATAACAATTAATGATATGGAAACAAACGTAAACTTGACAACTATAGCTTTTTTTGATACTTGGATTTTTTTATTATTTTTTGTACTCTACATACAAATATGTGGTTAGATGTGAGGAGAATTCTTCTTCTTCTTCTTTCACCGCGTTCGCTCCTATGTGGAGTCTTGTGGACATCGCTTGATCCATCCAGGAGGACACTTGTCGCCATCAGCTCTCTCACCTCCTCCATGTCTGGCCCGCATCCATCAGATCCGCCCGAGTACATCCAGTAAGACGGTCATCGATGGTCTGCCAGGATGAGAATAATAAGTAATTCGTTGATCAAGCATGTATTTTTGTTTATAAGTCCAAATTTTTTTTTCTCGAAATGTGATGCATGATTTCATGTATAGGATAGTATTTTTAAGTAAATTAAAAGCTTTACATACACAGCTCGATTAATACGTATATTTATTAATAATCATATTTAAAACATTATTTAAAAAAAAAAGGTTATTCTTACTAAGCATAATAATTAGACTATTTTTTTAATTCAATATCACATTAATTGGTATGTATAATTTTTTACATGAGTTTTTTATTTATTTTCTCCTCTTTTTTTAAAAAATATCTTGAATTTTTTTATGTGGCTGGCTTATGTTGTAATTTAAAAAAAAACCTTTAGTTACTCATGTTTATAAATACTCTATGTTTTTGTAGGAAATAAATTAATCTAGGTAATAATGCTTATAAATAAAGAGAAATTTATGCGCTGACAGGCTCCGATACAGCAAGAGCGACCCCCGAACATTCCCAGCGGTGCGATTCTCTAAGGTTTATAGACACTTCTGCGCTTACGAATTCAGTACAAAATCGTATGCGCAGTAGTTTAAAAACACTTACAGAATCGAAGCGCCAGAGGGGGTTTAGGGGTTGCAAGCGCCACTTCACAATATTTATAGGTTTTTAAGAAATGCATTAGTGAGATATAAATTCTGTTAAAGCGCATTATTTCCACCGAGAAACCTGAATGCAAGACTTGTAACGGGGATCCATATTTGTAATAGGAAGGATGCAACAAGGAATTGACTTAAGTACTTGAACATATTATGAAGAAAAGTTTCGTGGTAAATTGTATTTTCAGTATTATCTTTTCTGAAGAAAAAAATCACATACATACTATAGGAAGGTACTTCCACATTAAATTTGATTGATATATTATTCGAAATAAAAATGAGGAGACGAGATAGGACGATACTGGACGAGACAGGACTAGACAGAACGAGACAAGGGGAGACACTACGAGATTGGACGAGACTGAACGAAAATGGACGAGATCAGATAAGTCTGGGCGAGACCTTACAAAGCAAGATTAAGATATGGACGAGGGCTGGGACGAGAATGGACGGCACTGGACGAAACATGGACGACACTGGACGAGATTAGACAAGACTGCCCGAGACAGCGCCAGATAAAGTGAGACAAGAAATACAATTTATCATACAAGTCGTACCGTTTCTCATAAACCTCAATTGTAAGCTCTGCTACATATAAAAATATTTATACGCTTACCTTACGTAGGTACTAGTAGATTTGCGTTAAATGTTTTTGATCCCATTTTCGACTCGAAAATAATGCAAACGGAACATCTATATCAGCGTAGTCGTTACAAAGTATTGACAAGCCGTGATATGCTAGTCAATACTTGTATTGAGTATTGAGTAATATATTGTATGGCACTGACTGGATATTGTAAAGCTATTGCCTTACCGATTAAATTCCACGTAGCAAGGCTTTATCAATTAGTTCAGTTATTATTATCCGAAAAAGCCTTCATAAAATTACATGGTGGTGAAGTGCGAAATGTATCCATTCCTGAACTCAATCTCATTGCAAATACCATTACATATGATATAACGTTGGGTGGATATTCAACCTGATTTTTGTGGTTTAAAATATGCATTTATAATTTTATTTGGAAATATAATTCATAGTGTTAGCTTTTACATTTACCTGCCATTTTTCTTTAGTTTCACTCTCGTGAATCTGTGTTCTTCAAAGTTAATCCAATTTCAATTGAAAATTCTAAATACTTATTTTTTCGTTATGCCTGATCTACGTATTAAATATATTCTGAATCTGTTAATGTGTGTTTAAGGGGCTGTCTTTGGTGTATGCTATATATATTTTTAAACTATTCATAAAAAAATAAATAATCATGTTCCTCCTTTCCTTCCCATCCTGCGCCTCCCTCATTCACTGTAGGTACCAGCGAAATCTTATAACGGACTCAGATATCCTCAAAATAATACTCCTAGGTTCTTTTTATTAAGATTAATAAAAATTACCTAATGAAAAAAAAAAACTAATTAAAACTGAATGCTCAAGAAATGAGAAAAATAGTATTCTACATTTACACAGAATTGGGTTAAGAGTCTGTTTTATGTGTTTATACTAAGTATATCGCTTATGCTCATGTGTATTTTTTTCGTTCGTTTACTTTATTTTTAAATTGGTTTACTTTGTTTTCCTTCTTTCTTCTGGTTTGGACCAAATTGTATGTTATTATTGTTATTTTTTCTTTAGTTTCTTCTTTAATTTTTCTGAACATTTCACACTTATTACATATTTGTAATTTTTTGAACTTTTTGCTTGTTTTCTTTTTTCTTTTTAATTTCTGCTGTTTTTTTTTTAAAAAATTTTAGTAGGTGGTTAATGTTTGAAAACTGTTTAATTATTGTATTTATAGCTCCCGATGACCAACGACATAAATTTGTTGTTGTTTATCGGGTCTATTATATGTATGTATTATGCTAATTGTATTTTTAATAAAGACTAATCGAAAAAGAAAAACACAATCAACTTTACTTATTTGACCTCCATTTGTCCAAGCATTTATTTCTTTTTTTAAAAATGATTTATGTGAAAAAATATTATTAGTGTTTAATATTATAGCTTAGTTGAAAACTGTATAATGCTGGGATAAAAATAGTAAGGAAACGATTAAGTGCAATGTAAATAATGTTAGCCTATGTAAATTATATGGTGCTAAATAAATATATTTTGAACATGGCACTTGATCATGCCATGTCTTTCTCGGCCTTCCTCGACTTATAATCCAGGCACACTCGCATCATATATTATTATTTTAAGCCGTTCTTTCATCATCCCATTTTCCTCTACATGACCAAACCATCGTAAGAGACCTTTCTTAATTTTGTCGACAATCTCAGCCTCTAATTTCGACATTAGTGCATCTATCATCCACAGTTTTACCACACTTTCGCCTGAGAGATCGCATTTCAACTGAATTCAATCTACTTTTAAAATACAATCAATCATATCTGCTTTTTTACAATATAATTCTGTCATAGTAATTACTTACGTTGTTCAGTAAACTAGTCTGGCAGTAATCGAGATAACTTGTAAAATGAAATACGCGTGGTAATAAATTTCGCATCGGGCGCGCGGCGTAACACGGTGGCTACGTCATCACACTCGTATTCCAACCGAACTGACTGTACTAATTTTGATATACGGCTTAATGGTAATGGAGGATTAGCAATTATTGTAACCATCGCAATTACGTGTTAACTTTTTTTTCAAATATTTTTTTATTTTTTATCTACGTTTATAAACAATAAATGATATAGTGCTAGTAAAAAAATTACCATAAGTAATTTATTATATGCAAATACGTGCATGTATGCGCGTATATGTGAAGATATTCAAGCACTTGATTAAATTGATTTTATCATTATTTAAAAGTTTTTTGCACATTGTTTCTTAAATACTGAATTTTTATTTCCACAAAAAACTGCTAAATTACACATTTTATTTTTTTGCACCCGATGACAAACTGTAAAAAAAACAGTTTATCGGGGCAATATCGAACAGTTTTATCGGGGCAGAATTTGTTTTTAACTTGTTCAATTTTTATTGTTAATTGTTTATGTGAAATAAAAACTGACCTCTAGATGTTTAAATAGAATAACTTTGAACTACTGCAACTACTTTCCCTTATTCGTACCCAATGGTGCATAGGGCACTGCGTTGTTACACCAAGTGCAGTGTATCTTGATCATTTTATTACATGAAGGTAGGATGACAGTCTTACGCTTCAGTACCAGTCCAAGGTATCACACATGAAATGAAAGTATCAAAATCACATGCGAATAAATATTTCATGTTGACTCCTTACGGGAATCGAACCCGCGACCTAATGCACGGTAGTCAAATGCGCTACCACTATGCTACAAAGTGTATTAACGGAAATAGCTTTGAACACAATAAAAAATTTATTAAAACTGCCCACCTATTGATTAAACCATTAAAATGTTTAAACATCAAAGTAAAAATACTTTTACTTTTCCTTTTTCGCACCCAATGGTGCATAGGGCACTGCATTTATATTGGCACAACAAGTGCAATGTACTTGATCATTTTATTACGTGAACTAAAAAAAACATTGACATTTTCATGAATTTTTTCTTGTAACGTAAATATGGTTATTGTGTGTTACCAGGATTTTTTTGACCCTGGGATATTTTATGTCTATATAATATGATAAACGTAAGTATTAATTAAAACAAGTAACATAAATTTATTACATGCCAATCATTTATAACCAACTATTTGGTAAATCACCGTCAATAATTTTTTTTACTGTCAAAATGTGTCACTTAAATTGAATAATGATTTGCATTTGTACCAGGCCAGGCGCACAGAGCCGCGGGGAGGAAAATATAATGAAAAATATCGGCAACAGGAAAGCTCATATTGACACTGAGCGACTGAGGATGATGTGTGATTAATGCACTGGTTGTATTGTCCCCGGGTTTTGCGTCCCCGCTAAAGCCTCAATGCGGACGCTAACACCTCCTGGCGTTGATTTATTGAAACAGTCTCACTTTGGAATATTGCTATAGAGTACAGTAAAACTAAAAGTATTAGAATATAGAAGTATAAGTATTTGAAAAACTCCACCTACAGTTAATTAATTTTAAACTAGTATCAAAGTGAATGGATTTTTTTAGATCTAAACTTTAAGTTGAATTTATATAAATATGGTATTAATTGTATTATAAACATTACGTCATAACTTGACGTCTGATTTTCTCCCCAAAAAACAGTCACGAATTGAAACTAAGTTCACAGCTAAACTAAGCCCACAGCATTTTCTATGAATGGATTTTAAAACATTTATGAATTTGGCTAAAACTCATTTATTTTATTTTTATTTATAAAAATAACATTACATAGGAAAAAAAAAAAGAAAAATTCTTTTTCTTTTTCAATCCAATGCTCCCTAGGAGTTTTAACAATAAACTCATTTAGGGACTAAATAAAAAAACACATATTCATTTTATTCTAATACGCACTGACATCACTTAGATCACAAAAATAACACAATATATACAAAAAACAGAACCAATCCATGAAAACATAAAACCTAAAGAAAATTAAAGTGAATTATAACAGTAACAGCAAAACCATATATTATATCGACGCAAGTAGAAAATGTATCATTCAAAATACTTATTAAAATAATATTTTTTCAAATCAGAGGTCCTGTTTCGATATTTTTATGATTATGAAAGTTTTTAACCTACACAGCATTTTTCCAATATTCCTATATCCTTGGTGATATTTACTCAATAAATAACAATCAACGAACATCCAATGGCTAAATAACTAGGAATAAACAGAGGTTTTACTAATACTTAACCCCGTGCCATTAAATTAATCATAAACCAAATTTCAGTAAATGTAATTGCAGTCATTAAATTAAGCTTACAAAGTGGTAGAATATAGAGCCAAAGCTCTCAACTAAACTTCTCACATAAACGTGAGATTTCCCATCAGAATAACCCTGAGTTCCCTTCCATGGTCCAACTGTACCGCCCGAATGACATTGTAGTTTTGGTCAGCGTGGGTTGTGTAACCGTGTATACGGTTCAGTGACATTAAGTTTATAGGCTCCTGTGGACAGTTCTGTATACTGGTATTCATTATCTACCAGAGGTGGTCCATAACGCTATGCCTGTCGTTTTTTTAAATTATTTTATTATTAATTGAGTTATATTCAAATGAAGTATAAATATACATTTTAAATCTCATAATACATTCAATGAATGACATAAACAGGAAATGAAAAACATAATACAAGACTCAAGAAAATCATAAATGTAGAGAGAATAAGTCATAATAGTATATAATATATACATATTATAAAGAATGTATCTATTAGTATCACATCGATGTGAAGTCTTTTTTTTTTTTATTTTATTTTGTTTTTTAATCACGACCACAATCTCAACCTACAGCCCAATTTTGTGGCTTTGTAATTGTAGAGATCAAGTTGTAACATCAGAATATGTATATCATATCTAAGATATCTAAAATTACATTAATTATACCGGTAGTACATAAATTACGGAAGCAATAAACAGGCAATTAGTAGTATTTAGAGTCTAATACTCTTGATCGAGTAGAAAAAACACCACTCTCTTAATTAATCCTTTCTTAGCAATGAATTGCTAAACTCAATTACAGCCCGCATGCAAATTAAATAATAGTGGGAACTAAAAATTTTAAAGGGGTTCGGCTACCGTATTTATTCCGCTACCTTTAGGTGATGATCAATGCTTCATTTTTGATTAAGGTCATGTATTTATACGTCTAGTGGGGTTAAGTGGGAGATATGAAATTTCATTATTACTATAATTGTTTCCTATTATTACTCGTGGCTATTAGTGCCGGTCGAACGCGTCAGGTGGAAATATAAAAAAAAAATAATCGAAAAAAAATGAAATAATAATCGGAACATTACATTTCTTTGTCGATTATTTTTATTCAGCATATGAAAAAAATCATACTGCTACTACTACTATTGTGTTGTTATAAAGGGCACTGCAGTAGTATTACACCCAGTTGCAGTGTCTCTCTTGAACATTTCTTAACACTGAAAGGTAGGTTACTGATCGTACTAACGCTTCAATACCTACCAGCCAAGGTATCACCCATGTAATTATTAATACCTGTAGCCATAAAAAAAACATACAGTACTAATTTAATACATTTGAAAAGTAATTGTTTTAGTTACGATATTTATTAGGGCTTTCAAAATTTTTAATATTATTTGTAAATTCCGTGCCAGCTCCGTGAGTAGGGTTGGGGTTGAATGTCGTTTGTATGACAAGCTATAGCCGAGGACCATTGCTATGCGGCAATAACAAGCATAAGTGGTCGCGATTATAACACTTTCTTTTCTTCGCTTTTTTCAGTGTAAAACTGAATCTATAAAATTTCCGTGGATTCGCTGATTAATTGTTTAACTTTGTATTTTAATTATTGTTGTTGCTGCAGGAGAAAAAATAATGTAGTTAATGTGCATAATACAGAACAATCCACACGACAAAGCACCCTCATAACCCTCGCGTCAAACATCCTATCACCTTTAGCCTACAGTCATCAATAATTGTTCTCTAGTTTTTTATATATGCTGTATTTCTGTATCATTTTCATATTGTAAAACTGTATGTGAGGTCCAAAAACCAAAGAAAAAAAACATAATAATAAATAAATAGAAAACTAAATAACATTTTAAAAGCGTAAACAAGACTCACTATCTTTTTAAAACAGTTTTTCGAGAAAGGGTGGGAGCTTTCATATGTAGTAATAAAAAAATTTTATCTTTAACAATCAAAATCAACAAAATAAAAATAGACGAACCCTTATCGCTGCACATTATTTTTAATTTACAATCTGGAGAGTTCGTTTTGTCAATGGCATAGTGAGACATTGTTACATACAAATCCAAAATGTTTTTAAAAAAAACTATTAACTATATAATTTACTTAAAAATATTCAAGAATGTGGTCGACTGGACGCACCTCTAGAAGGGGTAAATCACAAAATAATTTAAATATTAAAAAAAATATAATAAAAAAAAAAAATTTTAATAAAGTAAAATAAAAATCTCGGTACAAGTATAACAGTTCATCTCGGGATACAACTAAATGTAGGCTCTTCCACTGCTATAGGTACTTATAATACATTGTCCATGGTCAGCGTTTACATAAGGTTCTATAGGTCCGGTAAGCACGTGGTATAACCACGCCCCAATACAACCGCATTGTGGTATTAATAAATTTTAATAGCTTTAATCGATATGCTAGCTGTGTCAAAACGGTTTGTTTCTATATTTGGTATTTTGTCTTGCGCTCCAGCAAAGACACTCCGTAGTGGGGGGGGGGGGGGGGGGGGGACACTCCAAGTGTATGAAATAGGGCGTGAAGTTTTCGCTTTGATGTCGCGTGTTCGTATTCATACTATTGCCAGATTCAGACATATGTGTAGAAAGTTACAATGGAGCTAAAGTATTTTCTAGATTTATTTTGACTGTTTTTTGGTTTTAAAAAAGTACAAGTGGTTATTTATTAACTACAAATGGTCATTTATAAATTCACCAATAACGGAGGAGAGAGAAGAGGTGGGTCATTAGAGAATACATCTTAAAATTTTTTTTTAAAAATACTGGCAAATTCCCATCTTTCTACCTTAATTAATCAATGCTTCTCCTCTGTAAACTATCATTTATTTTTTATTTATTCTTACCTTTTGAATGGACTCTAAACTCCTAGTAAATCTATTTTTTAATTATGGATAGCTACGTTTTTTGCTAACACGACGTGTATGGTGCCAACACTTTCTGATAATGTCAATAAATATTTAGTTATTAATTGATATTCCCCACAGTGACATGATGAAACTCTGGAAAACGAAAAAGTGGGAAATTTCTAGGCACGTTTATACAGGGCTTCTAGGACGTATAGGCTGGGTGATAGTGGCAGGCTTTGACTGTTTACTACAACATACCTCCATATCCGACCATCAATCTGATAACTATATGCTTGATAACAAAATTTATGAATCCACTATAATATACTTGAACTCGTCTTCAACGATACCTACAGTTACAGAAAATATGTCAATGCTCGGTGACGAATATCTATTGATTTCCAGTAATTTTGTCTACGAGTATCTGTGTTATCACGTTCAAGATGAGTGTCAGATATATATTTGATTATGTTTATAGGACACACGTTGCACACTTAGTTATAGATATTCCGTTACTACAAATAATATTAAATGTGTTATAGATTATAGGACAAATAATATTTTTCATAGGTATGTTATTTTGTAATGCATAACATAGGAAGGTACTTACAGAGAAAAAAAATAACACAACCGCCCATCGCCAATTTTTACAGAGTTTCTTAGGTGGAAAAAAATCTGATTGTAAATTCAGCAATTATTTCACGTTATTCCGAGTCCTCTCGGGGAGTCATGACAAATTAGTATTCGTGGTATTTGTAGGTAGACATTAATGTGCATTGATTTGAGAAACGACAAACAATATGTAGTTAGTCGCCGTCACTCCTGCACAACGTACCAGCACCCAAATGATATGTACCAGTCACTTAGGGGTACACCTGCCTTCACAATAATGCTCCACGTTCGGGTATCTAGGGGATTATAGTGTTACATGTTTTGGTTACAGTATCGTAACTTGCAAACTCACATACAAAGAGACACTGGTAGATATTAACGTGATCATCACAATTAATATTGGTTCCGTTTTATTTTAGGTGATTGTGGTGATGGCAAATTGGCCCACGCTCAAAATGGGATCATAGAGACTGTGAATTTGATTATTATCAATCAATATTTTTTATCTATCTGAATTAGAAGGAGTCCACACTCAAAATAATATTATTCGTTATTACACTATGACGATCTTACCGTCTCGCGACAGCAACATTCAGGCAGGTACTGCCAAAAAAAGCGCTTATTCTGTAATAGATGAAGTCATTTGACCACTGTAAAAGCATTTGGCTTTTCAAGTTTCACATTAGGTAAAAAAAATCGGTTTATTAGTGCGTATGTCGAAAAACATACGAGATTATTTAATAATATACATTGAAAGGAAAAAGTAACTGTATACTAAAGTTAAGACAAAAAAATTGATAAGTAAATTTAGAATACGCTTAATATTCTATGTCTAGTAATGTTAGATTATTTGATGAACCCTACGGAATATATAAATATTGTAATGTAGTACGCAAAATAGCAAGATAGTTATATTAATTATATTATCGTCTAAACCAATTTGTAGAGTGCTCCTTTGTTTTAAACGACCAATCAAATACTTCATATATGTGTCAATAAACTACATCAATCCACTCCTACTCAATGTTATCGTCGGATTAATATTTTTGCTCTAGTTAATTAATTCAAAAGTTATCTTAAGAGTGGCTTAGGCACCCTTAGAACCTAATAGCTCTCATCTCTCTGTGCAGCTTTCAATAAGAATAGGCAGTTTAAATAATGATTAGTTAACAAATACGCGTATATATTACTAATATTAATCTATTCAAATACTTCCTTTAAATGTTTCGAAAATATATATGAATACAGATTTTGGTAGGATATGAAAAAAACAAAGAATATTTATTACCAGAGTAACCAGAATTCGCTGTAAACAGGCTAAAGGAGAACTGATTGATTGTTGAAACACGTCTACCATCCACATTACTAATCTTAAGTTTTATTAGAACAAGGTGACCTAAAATACGCGATGTTATTGGTAAATAAAAAAACGGTCAATTAATTGTGTAAAAGGAAATTCCAATTCGCTGAGATTCGATATTTTGTTCCCTTTATTGTACCCCCCTCACCTACTCGTACAAATCAACTATTTTATTCGATAAATACCAGTACACGAATTACATTTATGGTATTTATAAAAATAATTGTAAAACAGTAAAAGATAGCTGACTTTTGAGAATAGGTTTCAGGTGTCTTATGTACAGAATTTTAGGTAATGCGATGGTCTTTGAACTATAGTAAGGAGACACAGATAATGACGCAGAGCGGTACACTGCTAACCCGTTGGTAACTACCGTCTACGATCGGCAAGAGTGCGTGATTCGGCTGGCATCGACTCTATTATGATATACGATATGCCATCCCCGAGAGGCCTTAACAATGCTTGCCTTTTTATACAAGGCATTCTAGGTTCTCGGCATTTATGGACCATTACGTCTCGGGCAGTTTGCTCGTTCAGAGCTGTCAGGGACTCGTGGGACTTGACTCCTTGGCAGAGGGTCGCTACGAGAGCTTTGGACGGAACCGATCCGCTTGATGCCGTAATGCAGAATTATGGATCCCATATGCTCCACATAGGAAGCGGCTATGGTAGCTGTATGATCTTCCTGATGCATGAAAACCGTAATATATACATTGATACATCTCTATAGCATTAAGAGCACTTAAAAAATAATTTATGTTGCCGACAGGTACCTGACATTTACTCCTGCTTAGATTAACACAGCAAAATTATGCTACATACTTATAAAAAAATCTACAACTCCGTGATGTTATTAATGACTATGAAAAAGAATGATCAAATTCCGAATTGTTAAAATGGCGGTTGTTTTTTTAAACACTCCGTTACTTTGTTTTGCTGAAATTTTTTTTTCAATTCATATTTTTCTTTTTTTATCTTTTTTTTTATTTCATCTTTCACTTTCATTTCAAACGTTGTCATTCAGCAGAGTCGTTACATACAAATAGTTATAGTACAATTAAAGGATAGAGTAGTAAAGTGCATTACATCTCAGTAAATTGGATTAGGGCACAAGTAAAATGAAATGAATGATTTTACATACTTATTTGCCCACATTAGAGTCCTTGACACTGACGTACTCTGTTACCGCAAATATACTGACAAGGATATATCTCTAGGATTTAATAACCAATAACTAATATTCTTATGAATATTCAATAGACTTAGTCAACTAACAATTTATTCATAGCTGACGTTATACCGGTTTTATTTTTTAAAATTCATATTATAATTTTTAAAGCGCTGGTAGGAAAAGAATGAACGAATACACATATTATATCTTATTTTTATCTCTTTTATGCATAAAATTAATTGTGCCATGGGTCGCCCTATGCATCTAATCTATAGTTTCCTGAGTAGTAGATATTTAATTTAGTTTTCAGAGGCTGAATTTATTTTACGGGGATCATATTTTGGGATATTTCTAGAAATTTCAATAAAATTGTAAGCTCTATCGACAAATTAAAGAAAGGGCTTTGTACGATGGTCTTGTCATGTTGGGGAGCGAATGACAGATGAAAGAACGGCCTTAAAAGATGGTTTAAATGCAAGTCGTGCTGGATTGTTAGAAGCCGCGGCGGCAAGGCCGAGATAAGGACGATGGTATGGACCAAAGGTACGTCAATGTAGTCTTGAAAGTTGCGTTATGTGAAAAGTCGGAATGAATCGGCCGAAAGTTTGCCATGAGAAATTGATGTAAAATGTAGAGGGAATCAAAGGAAAGAGTCTGTCATGACAGATGTGTATCGGCCGATCTATTCTCTCTGCCGTACCCCTACGGTGAAAATATGGCTGGACAAGGATTAGATGAGATTAGTTATTTAATATAAATGGGTATTACTATATAAACACAGCTATCGAGTATCTAACCATGTTTATCGGCGTTACAGCCTTTTTTAACTTAAAATTTTTTTAAAAAACTTAGATATTGAAATTGCTTCAGATAGAAAATTAAAATACGGAATTTTGTCGAATATTATATACACTTTGAGATACCCTGAAGCATTTCCTAAATTTACGTTTAATTCCAAGTACCATATACTTAATTTCTTATAACTGTATGTATTATATGTTAACTACCTCAACAGGCCAGGAGGGCCCCCAATTACAAGAGGGGAAACAACGCAACGTCACAAACACCCAGGCCTTCGAGCGAAAAATTCCATAAATTTGAAGTAGTGTACTCACAGTGGAATCAAGACGCGGAAACCCAGCCGGGATCGTGGAGCACAGTCTTGTCTTAGCCAATCAGCTACTGGAGGCCGCCTTCAAACTAATACATATATATATTTTTAATAACAAACAATTTAGATTGTATTTTATTTAATTTGTTTTGTTGCTTACTATTCAACACATTTTCATAAACAATTTTCTTTTCATCATATAGTTTAAATCTACTTTATAGACACAATGATGTGAATATCCTAAAAACTTACAGGATCGAATTTACCATCGTTAAATGGATTGTATCATACATATATCTCTCAAATTGAGGAGAGATTATCACACTCATCAAGTCTACGACGTCAAGGATGCATGGTATTGAGTGAACGTGCCATAAATCATGAGAAAATTTTAAAAAGAAATACCTTAAATGATTCCCACCGTTTACTATTTAGTGCTCGGGAACGACAGATCAAACCTGCCTGAATGGGACACATGCAGTCTGGAAAAAATTTAAATAAGGCTCATGCTTTATCGACTATTCCAAGCCAAAACGGCATAAGTGATAAAATTCTTCTTTACAAGAACTCAAAAAACTGCGGATATAATTTAAAAACGTTTGTATATGGAAAACAATATCCTTTTTAAAATATTTATTTTTAAAAAATGTGACTTTTTATTTAAATTATTTATACATTCCTTGAATCACTTCTGTTTTAATCATTTCTGTTATTCTTTGTGTAGTGTAAGCAGCCATTGGTACATTATTAATAATTTCTATATACACATGATGGCGATGATAAAATGTCGTGATTCAAATTTTTTTTTTTTTTTGTGATTTACTAAGGAATTTATTTGTTACCATCCTCATTATTCTTCCGTAATCTAGTGATATAAATTCAATTTAAAAGCTAAACTTATGGATGCGTAAATTATAAAAAGATATGTATTTTAATAGTTTCGATACAGTTGGTTTTTTATTTTTTTATATTTGATTACTTAGATAAGATAGATTATACATCATAATACATATTCATGATGAAATACAAATTTATCTCGAATAATTACAAAAGTAACATAAATACATAGAAAAAGAGTATTTAAATTTTTTATAATATATATAATACAAAAACCCACAAAGGCGATGATGCCTGTACCGTGGGTATAACGCCAAAAATGAACATGTAAGAAAGCTCTATATACTATATTGGGCAATTTACAATTATACAAGTGTTTTTCTTTAATAAATAGAAAGAAATATATATTAAGTAAAATGAAGAGAGATACGGTTATTTTGTCGATAATTAAAGAATGTCTAAAAGAATCAGGAAAAAAGGGACCCCCCCCCCCGTTCACAATAATGACTCTGAGCGTGAACGTGCTCGTGAGGGAGCCAAGGGCAGAATTTAATAAAAACGATTATGTTTTATTATTAAAATTTGTATGATTATGTCAGTTATAAGAATAAGGCAATAGTATTTTATTTTAATACGTTTAATCAATACATCCTCTCTGTGTTACTTTATACATCGTTATATGTTCGTTAGATCACCTCGGAATTCGGCCTCAGTCGGTTTGGAAACCCTCAATACTCAACATACATAGCTCAACTTCGGATCGTTATCCCAAAATAAATTTCGGGAGATGTTTTGTGATGTTAAGCTTCATTAGAAATTTAACTTTCTTACGAAGAATGCATCATCCTTCCATACAATTTAAACTTCACGTATTAAGCGTGGAAAAATTCATCTGCTCTTTATGTCTTTTTTGTATTAAGCGTTATAAGATAAAAGTTAATTGAAGAGCCCCTATCTATCTAGAGCAGTATACATCTTTCATTTGTCCAATTAGGACTCTCACTAGACCAGGTTCATCAAATTTTATAATTTAGCACTCACAAATAATTTAAAGTTTAAAAAATTCTCTTTATAAATCGTAGTAGTGCGAAAATTCGAATGATATACTGATAGTATGTCATGACATTTTTTAACATCAAGGACTACCCAATTTCCAAATTAAAATTAATTAGAAATCTTATAGACTGTAAAAGGTTAATCCTATTACCTAATTCCCAGTCAGTTCCTTTCCATTATTCCTTTATACCTATACCCTATCATCCTATCCTTCCCTCATCAATCTTTTATTTTTATTTCTTATAATTTCTTATTTTTCTATTGAATTGTATACATGTGAAAAACTATAAATGGTAATCATGCTTTTTTTTTGTATATACTACGTTCATGTATCGATTATCTGTTGTGTTTCCATTTATAAATAAATAAACAAATTAAAAATAATAGAAAAATTTAATAATAAATGAAATGAAAACAATTGAGCCGGTATATGACAGTGGAACAGTGGAGAATCCTGGTTAGAAGGATGATAGACTAGCAGACCTTTTACGGGGAACCTGATATCGTGGGCGCTTGCCCCTCTGGATAGGGGTAGCCGTCTACAGTGCTCTCTCAAAGGTAGGTAAAATCAATTAATATAGAAAAATGGCGTTGTTTCTGTCAGCTCCACTCGGGAAAACAAGTAAAGACGATTGGAGGGCGTCGCGACTATTTGTCCCCCGCAAAGCGACGCAGCCAAAAATAAGAGTCACATGATCTGGACATTATGCTTTGCCAGGTACAGAAGGTAGTGGTAAGTAGAGAAGCTGCTTCAGGAGAAGGCGCTGGACCCTCAATAACATGACGTAGTCACGGGGAAAGAAAAAAGGGAAAAGAAAGGCTGAGTATTTTTGTGAATTGTGAAAAAAAAAAAAAAAAAAACAAAAAAAATAAAATAAAAAAAATGAAAAAATAAAAAAAAAAAAAAAAAAAAATATAATTTCGTATCCGGTAGTCATGAATGGAGTACTACATGGTGCCCTCTTAACAATCCAGCCACTTACGTACCATTTAAGTCTCAAAAGAACACTGCATGTAATTTTTTCTTGTTTATCCTAATTCTTTGTTTTATAACGATGCGGTGCGTCGAGTAACGACCGGACGAATCCGCCAACGGATTCGTTACGGTAGCGGATTTGGCGAACACATCGTTTACTTAGCGGCCGAATCGGATCATATGAAGCATTACCCTTTAGGGGAGGTATGGAAAATGGGACTACCCCCGTCATCGATCAAAACCACCCAAATATGAATAATTAACATAAAAAAACGTAGAAGGGAAGTTGGAGGATAGTCGAGAAAAAAATAAGTTTTAATTGCATTAAAGACACAAAAAAAGAAATTTTTAAAAGACATTTAAATTTGGGTTTATAAAATTTAAAAGGGGTTGTTGATTTTTAAACTATTTTTTTTAAATTTTTGGAAATTTTTTATGGGATTTTGGATCCTGAAAATACCAAAATTGGGCTTTTTACGCTAAATTTTTAAAAACTATATATATGTTTAAAAAATAACTTTACGAG
>JAGVSP010002405.1:0-47712 GCA_022494985.1 Micrasema minimum | reverse complement strand
TTTAATTAAGATACAAGTCTTATAATTACTGATGGTACCCAACTAGCTTTTAACAGCATACAAATTATTGATAAAAAATTTGCAAAATATCTGACAGTCCGCCTCGTGAGGTTACGGGCTCGATTCCCGATGGGCTCAATATGAAACGTATATTTGAATATGATTATCACATATAATATTATTTCATAGGTGATACCTTGGGGGGGCCGGTGCTGAAGCGTAAGACTGATCATCTTGCCTTCATGTAACAAATGATCAAGATTCACTGCACTTGGTGAACCTATGCAGTGCAAAAAGGGAGAGAGAGAGAGAGAGAGTAAATCTCTTTTGTACATTTTTCACACGCGTGGGTAAGTAAGACTCTTTAACAAAACTTTACCAAATTTTTTATTTTTTTTGGTTGCACTTAGTTCCTCATGTAATACAAGTAACTAGGTATGTTAATATAAAAAAGATATTATGCAGAAACAATAATTGATATATCGCCAGTAATACATTCCATTTCTCCCTAAGGCCTACGAGTTTAAGTAGGTGGCTGAGTAAGGTAAGCCGTCTACAGCATCTAACATAACATCATAATATCCTAGGCAGTAAATTCTCTCCGGCCTTTTGGCGTTTATTTAATTTGAATTTTATTCCCGCCTTTATTGCTCGTTACTCTTCCCGTGGCGCGCTCTAGCGGCCGCCCTCCAAACTCCAAATATTGCGTCAGAATTTAACCTCTTGACACCTTCCTGTAGTTAAAAAATATGGAAGTATTATTTCAATTTTACGCTTTTTCAAAATATTTTCAATGTTATCCATCGCCATCAGTGCAAAATATATGTATTGGTATACCAGTGCAGTGTAAGTATAAGTAACTGCATAATATCTTTAAAGTAATTAATTGCACACGTTTTTGCAAACGTTGATTATTACTAATGCCAAGAAAAAATACGCAATTCTATAGGGCATGTTTTCAGATATCAATCCATTAACATATAAATATGTACGTTACATTTATTTAAGGCTCCACCGATAGCCGGCGGCGGCGGCGCGGCGTTAGAAATTGGTGTTTTCAAAATGGTATTCCAGGTTTGTTGACAGCCAAAAAGCTTTGAATAATTGAAAATTTAACTTTATCTTGACGCTTTTCTACTATTCTACTCTCCATTCAAGACATTAGAAGTTTTAGTATCGTTTTTCCTTAAATTTTATAAAATCTTTTTAATATTTGGTACTAAATTAAAAAAGGTCACATTTAAATTCAATAAATATTAACTGTCTATTTTTCAAGTATTTTGTAAAAAAAATGCACTTTTTATTATTAATATCTTTCCTCTATATTCTTCAAATCACATTTATTAACAATGTATTGTAAATGGAGACTCGCGTCTCGTATGATCAAAGTACCTATGGTGATGGTTATAATGTTTTTTGAAATTTATTTTGAAATTCCGTTTTTTGTGAATTACCTAACCTCAATTTCGGTTTAATAATATTAGAATCTTTTGTATATATTGTATAATACCTATATATATATACAAAATATACATATAGGTATATAATTTGCATAATATGCAAATTGTTCTGTTCTTACATATTATGTAAGAACAGAACCAATATTTTTTTACGAATTTTACTTACCTAAATTATTCAAGTACGTATTTTGTAATTCTTTTCATTATCTTCTTCTTTTTCTTCAGATAGACCTAAGGGTCTGTATTGTTCTCATTCGATGTTGCCTCTTGGGGGATATCGACTCCCAACTGTCCCTCTATCTTTTTGCAGGTCGTTCAGGAAGTCGATGGCCAATTGGGCAGAGATGCATCACAGATTTGACTATTCTACTGTCGTCCATTCTCTCAACGTGTGAATGCAATTTTTTTTTTCAATTTTTTGTAGGTACATCATGTGCCGACGCACGATACCGTCGCGCCGTCGTAGGCCACTGTGTCGCGTCGCAATAGGTTAAAATCCAAAATATAAAATGAGATTTAGATTTAACGTTTGTAGTAGATAGACATTATTTAGGAAATGTCTTATTTCCCGGTGATTTGAATAATTTTGCGCCATGTCATTGTGAAATTCCTATAAATAAATCTGTTGTTTATCTCCCAAAATTTGTGTTCCTTTCTTTGTCAGTATTTTCTGAACTTCGTGAGATGCCAGATTTTTATTTCATGAATTTTGTTTGAGATTTTTGTTATAATATAATTGCCCACCGTGTACTTCACGTTGTTGGGGCTTCTCGTTTTTTTAAATTGATCTACCTATTTTCGTAGCAAATAGTTTGACGTATGTATGGTATGAGTAAAGAAGAGAGATATTTGACCCCACTGGTGATTAAGATCAAATAAATTAAAATGAAATACCGATAGATGGTGGTTCGCCTCACTAGTATGGGACAATACCGGTGGATAGTATGACTTTAACTTAAGGAACTAAAGCTGTATGATGAAACTAGCCAGTCGTAAACTCTAAATAAAAATATATAATTAATTTAATGCAGTGGTCAAAGCAATGTGACTTTTTCACAGAACAATCTCGTTTTTATTGTTTAAATTTTATAATTTTAAAACAAAAAATAGATAGGAAGGGGATTTAATAGAAGGGATGTGTAGAATATTTTTTTTAAGAAGAAAGTAAGGAAAACAGAGGTTGATTTTCTTGCAAATTGACAACAAACCATCCCCCCGAAATCATCCTTGGCAAACCCATCCGCGTAACCAATGTAAAGTAATTAAATATGCGTTCTTTTATTACAGCTTTTTCGTTTATGTTTCCACACAAATTTATCCCACTATTTCTATTATACACCCCGTAAACGGAAAGTTTTTCTCAATTTTCTACGTCGGTAGGTAAGCGTGGCACTTTTTATAATTGTGTAAAACGATATTTCCAGTTTCTTAATCTGGATTTTTATTTGCAAATTTAGGAAACAATTTTCTCGCCGTAATTTTGGCCAATTATTTGGTTTCTTGATGTAAATATATTTACTCTATTTCCAACTTTGCCAAGAATCAATTAAAATGGGATCAGAAAGATTAATATCCGTGCAGTAATTATCTTTTTTATTACAGTATTTTTCAAGATTTTGCTAAATAAAATCATTAATGTAGCAATCAAAGGTATCGTCATATTTATTATTATTTGTTTTTTAATAAAGTATTCCTAAAAATAATTTGGTATATTGAAAAGAAATTGAACCTCCTTGGTATCCACCTAAAATTAGAAAGTAAGTACATACTATCTTGGAAAATCGGTATTGCAATTTTTTTTTGTTTTTGTTATTATACTTATAGTTAATACATATCATGGGACTAGTTAGAGAGGTGCACACAAAATGTGCCCGCTAAATCATTTTAATTTTGTTTAATTTACAATTAAATGCGATGTAGATGGACGTTTTCGCGCCATTCCGTAAGGATATATTCTAAGTTTTTTGCTAATTACGTAGGGAATTAACGCCTAATAGAGTAGACAAAAGCAGCATATTAAAACTGCTATAAAAAGTGGAACCGAATATCAAAAGGGGCGGTATTTTTCTCCAAACCAAAATAAATCTCCTCACGTGGATAAGGGATGGCACATAAAAAGGAGCATCAATCTAATATCCTTTGTCCGGCTCATTAAAACGATCTTTAGTCTCCGCCCAGTCCATTGAAGATTGATGCCCACAATCGAACGTCTTTAGGCGATTGACTTGTCGTTTTTATTGGGAACATTATTCGCGATCTTTTTTGGGTCAACCTGTATAAAGTGCTCGTTGTCTTTTCTATTATCGCATTCCTAATATATTACAGATAAGCGATTCTCGTGATTTAGGATGAGAAAAAAGGTGATAGTGGTTCTTGATCACTTACTATCTTGGTCCTGCATACTACAATCCCTTTCTAATGCAACGACATTTCTCGGTTGATCGTTTCTTACAACTTCCATCTGCACTAACGTTGGTCTATGCTGGGCCAAGTGTACGGGGGAAATTTTAGAAATCCATATTTTTTATAAGATTGAAATGCACAAATCTAAAAGTATTCAAACAAGCGTATGTGAAAAATGGAAAAGGATAATTCTAATAACAAGTCTGTAAACATTTTTTGGCTATGTGAGAACATTTATTTAATGAACCTTGAACATACGAGTAAAATGCCGAATAATGCTAAAAACATGTTTCTTGGACTTTCATACATTGCGTTAGACATTATGAAAAAACGCAAAACATTTAAACAAAATGTTATATTTCTCACAACAACGAAAAGTTGTTTAACTCTCTCGACTCCCGCGGCTACATTTATGATAAATAAAATGAATTATAATCATACAACTAGATGAGGCTTTCGCACAATCATAAAATGTGATTCCATGTTTTATGATTTTCTACGCCTTTATTTTCCTATAGTTTGACAGGATATATTTTTGCCTTCCCCAGGGTAAAAGAAGTTTGATAATTCTCTATGTATGCTAATACTGTCGAGAACTTTTGATTGGTACCTTTGCCAGCTAGTTAGCTTTAGTTATATTACTTTCTGATATAAATATAATTTTATACAGTATTTTAAATTCACGATTATTATCTTCTCACTATCCGTGACATTTTATTGACAGAACAAAGAAACAACGTTTTTTGGTATTTCAACAAATGATTCTTAACAAAATTATTCCCTCTTGATAGATACTGGAAGTTACGAACACGAATAGATGACATTTTTTTTGGAAAAATAAACATAGAAAGTACACCAAAGTACGAAAGTCGGGACAACAGATTATAGTCGAAACGCCACCCGTTTCATGACGTCACTACTGTAAAATGACGCATTTAGTACAGTCATTTGGCGTGGTATTTGATATGATAAGGATCTTTAAAAAATCGTATCTTCATTAGTAAAACACAAATAATAAAGTAAAAATTTTTTAGGCTAAGTTAAATAGTAAGCCAATGGAAAAAGAATACCTTAGAAAACTATGAAATTGCTCATTTTAACCCATTTCTTCGTTTATTGTAAATTTAACGTCACGTGTTCACGCGTTAGTGTTCAAAGATTTTTCATGTTAAAGACTTGACGGATGAAATACTCTTAGAAAATCTTTCGTTACCCACAATGGACGCTCGGGTAGGGGCCGAAGATATTCGCGGTCCGTTGTGAATCGTGAAACCTCGTGCGATCTCGTGTAAGTTCGTGGAATCTCAGAAACCGATACAAGTTCCGGTAACGCGGGCAATGGCGCGTGCCGAACAAGATTAGCCCCGGCCGGATGTTGGCGGAGTACCACGAGTCATCTGGCCCGAGTTATCTCACCCCGCCCCCGCCCCGGACAAGGGTGGTTTCTTTCTTAAGACATAATAAAGCTGGCGTTAGCTGCCCGATAAATTTATATGGGCGGTCACGTAGCACATTTATTCAGAATATTCATTGTAATCTTTGGTTTGGAAAAATGAGTTTATTATTGATACGCTATTTTTTTTATTAATTCTATTTTTCAAAGGGTTATTCATCAGCATTTTCATCTTATATCGGCGCCAATTCCCATGCATTTTCCCAAGAGAGGGTAATGCATATAAGTTATTTATGGTGAAATATTTTGATAACAATATGTTTGTCATTTGCTTAAAATTTTTAGTGAATTTCGTATACATAGTATCTACTACATAATTTAATTAAACTTGCAGAGTAAATGCATTTCCGTGTTTAATGTTGGTGCATAAAAATTAAAAAATAAGAAAAACAGTATTCAAAATTTTTTTTTAAAATTTCCTCTTTGTTTTATAGTTCTATTTTTTTTAAAATAAATATTAAAGTAAGTAGGTATATACCAAGTATGCAGGTACTTACTCAACAAACTAACTAACCATCACGCCATTTCCCCGTTAGGCAGAGAGGGTAGAACGCCATACCACTCTGTCCTGAATCAACAACTTGTAGTTTAACATAGAAAAACTGAAAAAATGCAAGGAATCGACAGGCGTGGAAGACATAAATAAGGTAAAGAAATATCCCTTCTGTCGGCAACTTATCAAAGTAAGCCGTGGATAAACCGAAGAAATAAAATGTTATAGTCAAAAATCCGAACCGCTATTTGTTTCCCTCTTCGAAATCCACTTAAAACCGGGGAATATGGTCCGAATACAAATTCATATATCATTCTATGGGATAATGGAGGGTCAATACACCGGAAGGAGTCTATCCCATATCTTTCAGCGCTAACCATTCGATAGAACGGTATGGGGTAGATTACCACCCTGAAACGTATAAGATGTTTTCTTTGTTCGCATCGTCAAATAGCATACTTTAATTTTATTAAACGAGGAGATGCACCACTTTTATACGTTAAGCAATAAACATAATTAGTTCAGAATATTTTTTATACTGTGTATTACTTATAAAGTTTATTAATATATCAATAATATTATTTGCTAGCAAGATTGCTTTATATTTTATATATATTAGGTGTGTCTCGATTCGAATTTTTACCAATTACGGTATTCTAATAAGATGTATCCAAATGTGTCATCTCAAATGTATTATAATCAGGTATTTATAAAAAATATACGTGTTTTAAAATCCAGAGATATTTAGTTAGTGATTTGTACTCTTTTAGTCAATTAATAGTATTTCCCAAGGTATGTTAATTTTTTTTATGGATAATTAGATATTACCTATGTAATAACACTAAAAAAAAATTACGCGCTTTTTTATGCTATAAGAGATACATTTGTATGTATTTTAAAACGATCATGGGATAAAAACATGGAACGATGGTTTTAAATTTGATGCAATTTTACTCATATTTCAAAAAATATTTATGCAAACACCAGTTGAAATACAATAGCGAAAATGCACTGCCTTTAGTAGGTAGATTTACATTCACAATCAGGGATACTGAAGCACCCTTACATCCGACATTTTCCCTCGATACTCTTTGTAAGAAAAGCTAAGCGACCGCTGAAACATCTTATGAGGAAATTATACACAGATAAAGTTGGAAGAAAGCCTCAGAGTCCACTACAGTTGACTGAGAGCCTTTTATCGAAGGAACCCTTATCATCTCACTTAGGATGTTGTACCATACGCCTAGAGGTTTTTATGCCTCGTCTATTCGCTTGAACTTTTTTACGAGCTGTTATTAACCCATGAAAATCCTGTTCGCGGAGTACCATGTTAGGCTCGGCCATATTTTATTTATACCTCTATACTCTCTTCCAGTCACCCTGAATATAAAATGTATACGGGCGTAAAAGGAAGAAAATTTCGTTTCCGCTAGATGACCATAAAACGGTGTATCGGATCGGATTTGTCCGCAAATTGGTTTTGGCACAGACATATTAATATATTTATGGATTACAAATAAGACTAAGATTAAATATCAGAATTATGATGCCTTGTAAAATAGGCAAGCGTGGTTAAGGCTCTCGGGAGGCATACGTATTATATGGCCAGCCGAAACGCCTACGCCGCCGCCGCCGTATGACAGTAGATACCAAGAGTAGATTAACCGTAACTGGCGGCCGAGGAATTCATATGCTCCACATAGGGAGCGGATATGGTATGATGATGATGGTGGAGTAAATTTTTAAGTAATGGCATTAGAAAAGTGTGATTTATATAGGTAGGTAAAACATTATTGGATGGCATCGATAATACATACTCGTATATATTGTAGTTCCTATTCGTGCGGTCACAATATTTGTATTACACGCCTTATTCTTATATTATTTTTTCTTGATCACCATTTAATCATTAGGCGCGTACGTCCTTTTTTATTTCCATTATTTAAATACAAAATGCAATCACTTATGGCGTTATTAATTATCTTAGAATTCCCAAGAAATATAGATTTCCTTAAAAAATGCAGGATTTTTAGAGCTTTATAAGAGAAAAGAGAGTTTCTTAATCCTAGGGTATTGAGGCCGAAGGCGTTTATTAAAACATTAACCCCCGGCTAATGGCTATACGAAGAGTAACAATCACGGGTCAATGGGTCTACTGTCTACGTTTACACCACTTTCCTTATAAAGTATTTACATCGCATACAAAGGGTCAATATTGATCTCTGATGAACCTGAAAGAGGGAAGATAAAGGGAACTAAAATAGGATGTGTTATAAATTTTGTGCAAAATTATTGTCAATAAATGTTTTTTTTTCTAATAAAATCTAATTAATTTTTAATGGAGTCAAAACTTTTAGTTAACCCCAACATTCATTCACAAGTATGTATTGTTTTAATTTTATTTTTTTTGGGAATAAACACCCTTTTAAGTATTATTTTTAATCATTCTGATATCGCATTGTAAGGATACCATTTTTTTGGGTACAAGTTACTCGTAAACCTAGAGGTTGGAATATCTTATACCAGTGATGGCAAATCAATTATCATTTTTATAAACATTTTTAGTTGTTACCAACTTGTAATAATAAAAACACTTTGTTTTAATTGTTTATTTTTTACGTGATAACGTCTAATAAATCGATGAACGCCTGCTGCACACACGAAAAAGCATGAGAGTGTGCAAGCGAGAGCGCGGAACAAGCGATAGAGAGGCACGATCGGCCTAAGCGTTCGGTTTGTGACGCATCTATCTCTCTTTCACTCCATCGGCCGATGCGTCCGAGTAGAAGGGAGACAGCAGCAGCACACAAGAAGAAAAAACAAAAAAAAAGTTTATTTATGGAAAAAAAAAAAAATTTTCAATTAACTCCTGCTTTGTATTATACAAAATAATGATAATTCAGTAATAATAATTAAATTCAATTCATAAAAGTATGCTATTTTTCATCAATGTTTTCTTATTCGTAAAATCGATGTGTATCACGTAAAATTATCGTCTGTAAACCGACTTTACAGACAGCCAAAAGTTTTTTTAATTCAAAATGATCCACAAAGCTAGTGCTTCAATAATTGAAAATACCAATTACTATTAAATAGTAATCTGACGATGTAATTGTGTTGTTTAATTTATACGTGTCATAGTGATCTCTGGTTATCTTTTTTTTGTAATTACGCGTTTCTTTTTCCTCAAACAAAATCCGCGCGATACAACAAAGAACACACCCGAACAAAGCTCCAACGACTTCCAAGGAAATAGCCGTGTTCAGGAAATATTCCGAATTATTTTACGTCTTTAAATTATACGTCAAAATCAGCGTCTGTTGAATTTTATTTTTATTCACGCTAACTGTGAGCTGGAGTGGAAAAGATAAATGTATCAAGAAATCGTGGCAATTTCAAGAAAATGTACGAAAAAGGGTTCCCTTAACGCTTCGGAAGCATTAAGTAAAACAAAGATTAATAACTATTTATACTTCTCGGGGGAAAATTGCTACATCCGGATACAAAATTTGACAAATGTTTAATAACACTCGAGTAATTTAATATAATAAATTACTGAGATGATGATCACCGATCTCCGTAACGTCTTATTACTTTTAAAGTACGTTGTCTTACAGGATTAATATTATTGTTTCGCGAATATTTCACGAATAATGTATCCAGAAATGAATTCAACAAATTAATTATCAATTATGTAAATAAACGTAAATTTAAAAACTACAACTTTCCATAGTTATAATAATGGTATAATTGATATTAAAAGTATTTTTATATCATTAACCCATTTAGACCTGAAACTATTTTTGTCACAAATTTATGAAATTTTTGTTATTAATAGAATTAAGGACATTAGTAAATCACCTAAAAAATACGTAAAAAAATTTTTTGTGCAAGGGTTGCTAGAAATCACCCGACCCGTATGTGGGACAGTAGGCTCATACAAATGCAAAAAATCCAAGTATGGATTTATCTTATTCTTTCTTTAGTATTATAAAACAATAAACTTATAATATGTTATTTCAGAAAACATTTTTAATTATGATAAAATAACTATTAGTATCATCATCATCATCATCGTCATTAATTTTTAGTATAGTAAGGTAAATAATATTTACCGTGCAGACCAACATTGCATTTTGTACATTTGGCAAGGCATTTTTTTTGCATTAGCCACATCTTGTTTTGTTGCTTTGTTCCGCGGTAAAATGGTCTACAGATTAAGTACTTCCAACATATTATATTTAATAAACTAAATTAGAAAATTTATGATAGTTGGTGTAACTTGGTAATAAAATAATACTGTAGATACTTCCCTATTTCGAGGCATCAGATTCGCAGCGTCTACTGCTGTTTTTTAAACAGTAAAGTAATAGTTTTGAAAAAAACGCCTTTTTTTTTTTAAAGAAACATTTGAGTTCTTCATATACTCAAATATTTCAGTTTTGGGACTGCTTTCAAATAGTCGGAAATAACTGTGTCAGAAAGCAGGAACAAGTGCTGGAGTGGGATTCAAACCTAGAGATTCTAATCCGGAGTCCTCGAATCTACCACTAGACCACAACCCGGTTCAACTTTAAAACGGGTTATTAACCTACATTATTTTGCAATTCGTTCTTTTCAATGTTAACTAACTGTTCTGAAGTTAAATCTATAACGGTTAAATTAACCACAACGAAACCACACGTGTTTCGATTTGGTCTTCTTTATCGCTTAAAGGGAGAAATATTTCCAAAATAATTTCATCAGTTTCGTGTTCCGTTAAAACTTCTGGAATAAATTACTTGAATATAAGTAAGTTTTCATTATTGAATAATTCAACCCGGATGGGGGGCGTTCAAGGATATTTAGTTGTAATGTTATGGAAATTTAATTTAAGATATATGCTAGAGGGAAAGTACCTACATATCTACTGAAAATTGTACAATAATATCTATAATTTATTTAATACTTTGTTAAAGAGAACTCCAGAGTTTTAGAAATATGAAAGTATTTCTGAGAAATACAGATACACATTTTTATTCATCCTTCCGGTCCATATTTGCATATTTTTTCGCATAAAGCAATGGGTTGCGTTGGTACGACATTGGAGTTTTTTTTTTTTGGTACAAAATTAATTCGATTGTAGTAACCTACGTTTTCCCTACGACTGGTGATGACCATATGCTTCCACATATTGAGTAAAAAAAAAAATTAAATATTAAAACTACTTATTAAATTATTTTACTGGGGCCTATGTATATTTTTAATACCCTTAAACAGTTTCTTATTTTCTGAGTGGCTAATTCCATGGTCTTTGAACTATTTTAGAGTAAATTTTAATTTTGAGTATTATTTATTCGAAATGTTTAAGTAGATATATTACTTTAAATTTTAATTTCCTATGGTCAACGATTTCTTATTTCTTTAAATATCTTCCGTTTGATGCGGGTTGATAATTCGTAAGCACGTTAGTAGTATAACCAATATGTTATGAATTTTATCAATTCATAAAACTTTGAAACATTATTTTCTTCGTACTACTTACTGATTTTCTCTTATTCGCAATCCATGGTACACAGTTTACTGAATTGACAACAAAACCCAAGTGCAATTAATCTTGATGTTACATGAACGCAAGGTGATCAGTCTTACTCTTCAGGGCCAGCGCGAGCGGTCTGAATTCGTGCTATCGAAGTTAAAACTGGAATGAATGCGGCCGCGCGTAAAGCGCGAGATCCAAGATGGCTGCCTGTACCTACACATACTAGTTATTTTCAAATAAATAATCATTGTATTTATTATGTATTTATTTGACCACCTCGAGATTGCGTGCTCTTTTTTTATGTGTACCTAGCCAAATTACCACAGATTATAAATAGTAGTCGAATTACGAAAAATGCACGTGCATAGATTTAGTAGATATTATTTGTATTAGTGTACGTGCTATTTGACAGTTCACCGTTGTTAAAATACGGTTTTACTTATCGCCTGCTCAGAATACAAAGAGTATTAATTTTGGGATTGTACACTCACAAACTCTAATAAACTGAAATATTTTAATGTGAAAAACCGTATTCAAATCAATATTTCATATTGGCTCCGTCGGGAATCAAACCCGTGACTTCATGCGAGGTAGCCCATCGGCCTATCCATTTTACAACGAGGTGGAAACATAGCAGACAATAATATGAAAACAATACAAGTAGGTACTACCAATTGTCCAATATATCACTTATTTCACCAAGTAAAGTGTTGCTTGTTGCGTAAATTATTCAATTACAGCAGAGTCGCTTTTGCTTTGTCTTTTTCTCATTTTTAAACGATAAAATACAAAAAGGGTCCCCTCACAACTCACCATAGATCACTATAAGGCTTTTAAATTGTAAAGGATGTGATTGAATGTTTCCGTGAATACCGGCGAAGAGGTTTTTTTCCTATGATACTAATCCTTCAGGACTGAAATTGAAATTTTACCGAAAGGTTTAACGAGTTATCAGGAAAGGGCTTGGATGACAAGTCGCAGCCTTACTGCTTATTTGTCCAACGGACCATAGAGAAAATATCACAATTTTCATTTCATTATGCGCGTAATTTTTTTTAAACTAGTAAATAAAATACTGCTTACTTCCTTTATGAGCACTCAATGCTAGTTTCGTGAATTGCAACAAAATATCACGCAAGCATATATCCATATTTTTTTTTGTACTGTACTTATGATTAATGATCTTTAAATATGTTTTTAGTGGAAAGTTTGCCAAGACGATGGACGAATGACATAAAGAGTAGGTACTTAAAACCCAAAACATAATACGATGTACTAACATGAAGCCTACATCCAGCAGAGGATGACCTATGGCTGTTGAAAAATAATAATAACATGTTTTACTTGGCATTTGACTGCGCCATCAATATGCTCCACAGGGGTAATGATGATTTAAACATTTTTAAAAACAAATTTATACAAGTCACTGTAAAATTAGTAAGTGTATTTGAAGATACATGTCGTCCAATTTCCAAATAGAATTAGTCCGGATAACCCAAACCCTTTAATGTGAAATTCCCCTAGCCTGTTTTTAAATATTTAGCCATTGTTTTTTATATCAAGATTACACTGCACTTAGTGTACAGACGCAGTGCCTTATTGGGTGCAGATAAGGGAAAGTAATAATAGTAGTAGTTTTAATATTTTATAAGAAGTCCGTTGAACAAACAAGCAGTCAAGCGGTGAAGTCTCTGCCACTTTTATTCCTCTCATCACCCATTGTCAGGAAGCGAAGATCGCCCAGCTTCCAATTGTCCGCGCGAGAACAATGGGGGAGCGTATTCTTTATGTTGAGAACAAAAATGAAATATTATTTCCCATCTCGGCTTCCGCGAATTATTCCTAGGACAGCCGTCAACGGGACACAATTCACGTACTTAACAGACAAAAGTATTGAAAACCGCACAATTCTTTCAAATATTATATTCGTGTACCAGTAATAGTAACTGCTTTACTAAATCTCAAAATATGAGTTAGATAATAAGATATTTTTCAAACTAAAATGTACTACTATTACTACTACTCTTCCCCGTCTGCACCCAATGGTGCATAGGGCACTGCATTGGTACACTAATTGCAGTGAATCTTTATAATTTGTTATAATATGAAGGCAAAATTATCAGTCGTCCGCTTCAAAGCCAGTCCAAGGTATGAAATATTTTTAATCACATTCAATTCAAATTTTCAGATGAATCCACTTCTTTTCATGACTTTAATTGTATTTATGAACATTGTACGCTTTTGTTTGACCTTTTTCTGATTTTTTTTCCCGAATAAAATTATATTTGACCATTGGTTTTAAGAAGAAAATAAAACATTTAGTATTTGTAGTTCCATCAGAAGAGCTTTAAGCCCCATTGAAAGATATTTGAAGGAATTATATCAGTTCCATTATGATGAAAGGGTATTAGATATCCCCTTTTACTGATGCGAAGGCGTAGGGGATCGATGTATGGTAAACATTAGGTATGACCCACTTAAAACTTTCTAGGATTTCATTCTACAAGAAGTTTCTAGGAATTTCTTCAGTGAGAATTCCACCAATCGAGTTTTTTTCTGTTTCTAGGTAATTCGTTGGAAGTTTACGCCAAAACTGCGAGACAAGGTCCTGACTTAGAAAGATGCACAGGAGCTGACAGCCTTCCGCTAATGAGGAAATCCACTGCTACCCGGAATCGAATTTTAAAAATGCTTTCGTGTAGACGCGAATATTTAAAAATTTTGAATTGGGATGAAATATCCCAAAAACGCACGCAGAAATTAATAAAAAATGTTGAAAATAGCATTCATTTCAAAATCTTAAACAATGACGTCACTCCTTGTATCTAAGTGTAGTGTTTCCGGTTTCCGTTTTTAAACCCCGTAGCCGCGTTCCATGGCATTTTAATATGGAATACAAGCTTCTATTGCAAAAAAGATGGCCGCCATTCAGTCTACCTAGAACCGCTGTTAACAGTATATGACAGTTGAGTCGACGGTATATTTTCCCGCGTCAGTTTGCATAGATTTTTGACAGTTTTGTTACTGGCTGGAGAAATACCATGGCCTTAAACAACCCGTTTTATGACGTCACTCCTGCAAAAATGACGCAGTTAGTACATAGTTGGTATTTAGCGCGGTATTTGAAATGTGCAACTTTAAAAAATCGTATCTTCATCAATAACTTATAAAAAAATATTAAATATATATTTTTTGTTTAGTTAAATAGTAAGTTTATAGAAAAAAATTACTTTAGAAAACAGTGGATTCCCTCATTGTGGAGTTAATCTGTGAAATCAGCATGCTCACAAAAAGAACATTAGATGATAATGAAATCTTCATTTAAAAAAAAGCGTTTCCAGTACCACTGTGCAATTATTTGTTCGAACGCTTGTATAACAAAATCCGGCTCGTGGTATAGTGAGTATACTGAGTTCGCTGGTTCGATTTCCGATGGGAGTAAATACGAAATATTTATTTGGATGTGATTTTCACATGAAAATACATCATTTGTGATACCTTGGAGTAGCACTGAAGCGTAAGGCTGATAATCTTGCGCTCGTGTAACAAATTATCAATATTCACTGCACCTGGTGTACCAATGCAGTGCCCTATAGACCGTTGAGTGCTGATAAGGGAGAATACTATAAAAAAATTAATAGGTACGTATTATCATTACCATTTTTACTATTATTTGAGAGAATTTAATTTTTTCTATGAATTCCATTTGAGCACTTAATAATTTTGTAAGTTTCGACGTCAGCGCCGACAGAAAGAATCTTTTTTTATCGGTTAATAATTTTAATTTTTAAAATTCATTATTCTATCATTAATTTGTTGAAACATGGCTATGGGTTTATTGTTTTTTCAAAATGGGTATAAAATGTTAATATACGAGTATATGGAAATAGAAAATGTAGGAAAAACACAAGACATTTTCATTTTTGATGTTGGTTTATGCCTAGGTGCATTGGATAAAATACTTTTAGATTTTTTGTGTGAGAATAAATAATTTCTAGCATTCAGATTGAAAAGCTCTAGAACAAGGCATAGGATTAAAGCTTTTCAGGCCTGATTGAACGACTCCTAAATTGTAGGAAACTCCACATGTAATCAGGGATTAAAAGAAAAAGAAAAAAGTAATCTCTCTTCACGGTAGCTTTCCGCGCTGTGCTTTCATTCCTTTAGAAGTTTTAACTTATAAAAGCTCTCGGTGATAATGATTGTGAAAGGGACACAGAATCCCTCGTGCTGGACCGCTATCATTTAGTGTCTTGGGAAAAAATATCAACGCCATCGAGACTCAAGTGGTAACTTAAGTCTTAACATGGATATTTACTTTGCAGGACTTTGTTAGGACTCTGGAGGCTGTTTGTTTGTAGTTCAATGCCGACAGTAGGAGGGAGGGGTGGTAATAACAATTTATTACTAACTATTTGTATTGTGTATATTTCAGGTCAAAGCAAGCAGTGTAATTTATGCAGATACTATATTTATCCACTAAAATAATTTATTGTGTAATACAATAGTGAAACATGCAAATTCTCGATAGTAAATTGTAATTAGCTGCATTGTTTAATTCAAATAATAAAATATAAAGATAAAAAAAATACATGTTAAGAATGCTTTAAGCTACGTAAAAAAATATATATTTAGTTTCGCATCTTACGTCAAGAAAAGTGCCGTTATATTTTCTTATATGTCTATTGGTATGTTATATAATTTATTTATAAAAAATATTGCACAATGGTTAAATCGAATTGTCTTCACTGGGGTAACCCGCGCCGTAGATAATAATTTGTATTTTTAAGACATTAGACTTTTAAAAAAGGAAACAGCAAAGTGTTTTATATTATTATACTTCGGAAAATAATAATTGTTTTTCGAAGATCCAATACAATTATTTATATTTTTTAACGTTATTGTATAGTGATATAATTATTTTATTTTGAACCAAGATGTGGTCTTAAGATAGAGTTGCGGATTCTGGATTGGAACCCACTCCAGCGTAAATTATTCCCGCTATGTTTCAGTTATTTCTGACCATTTGAAAGGATCCCCGAAATTGAAACACTTGTGTAATGTTTGTATGTTATCAACAAAAAAATAATAATGGTAATTAAATACTAAAATAAATAAAAACAGGATAGAATTTTTAATATCGCAATCGTCGCGAAGCTAAAACTGAATTTTGAAATGTTATTTCTACATAGAATTCCCGGATATCCGGCGATTTCGCAATATTCCGGAGGTGGTGGCACGGACCACCGACAGATTGCAGAAGAGAAAAAGGAATAAAAGTTTTTAATATAATACCGTCATAAAGGAAGCAACGATCCAGAATAATTAATGTTTGGAACAAGACACAATTCGAGTATTTCATTATACGTAGTTAAACGTGGTGATTCGAAGGGCAAAAAGTGACCTTTCTTTAAAAATTCGTTTGAGACGCGTGTTATTCCTGTTTTTTTGTAGGCGTGAAAATCTTATACACTAAATTTGGGCCCAAAAGCTTTGAGCTGTTTAATTTTTGGGAATAGAAAATCTTACTTTTAAGTTTTTTATTATGAATTTTTAGGATAAATATTTTTGAAATAACATTATAGAAACATTTGATCAAAATTTAAAATCTTCGAGGATTAACTAATACATTTATTTACCTTATATAATCTGAACAAACCTTTCAAATTGTAACCTCTTTTAACATGTAAACATTTGCATAATTTACTTACTTCCACTGCTAATATTTACATCGCGGCAAAATACTGTTTTCACTGAATAACTTAATTATTTCAACTTCTCTGTCATTAAAATGTACTTAACAATTAAAAGGCACGTTGCGATGCATCCAAGCGTACTTAGTGTTTATCTCAGAAGTTCTAAGGCACTAGGAAATGCATACTGCATTTAGCTGCTATTCCTAGAAACATGAAACTAAACTGCAATAATTGGATGAGTTGGTGTTCCATAGCGTCAACTTTGCGAGTATGTTGCCATGTCAAATATCCAATTTGTCGTTTTAGTTTTAACGATGTTTTGTATTAAGTTAATATTGTATTCGTCTCGTGGTGCAGTAGTTAACGCATTGGGTTACCATGCATGAGGTCACAGATTCGATTCCAGTAAGAGTCAATATCAAATTATTATTAAATTGTGGTTTTTCACAATTCACATAAGGATGTTTCACATGTCATATCTTGGACCTTCATGTAATAAACGATAATCGAGATACACTGCATGCGGTGTATCAATACAGTGTCCTACGAATATATCACGTAATAGATATATAAATTTCAGCTACGCTAACGCGTATTATGTTGTTTACATGAACTTTTCAGGAGTTTCTGAAATACGTGGTTTCAGTTCCCAGGTATTATATATTAATTTTTTTTAACGATATAACAATAATTTTAACATTCAAATGATGATATTGAAAAAAAACTAATGCGTCATTCGACATATGTCCTGAATGATAATAGAAAAACGTATTAGCTCCTATTGTGTGCTTTCCTTACGTTGTGGAAATTTCAAAATCATTTTTTGTATATACCTACCTTTATAACATCAAGTATATTTATTTGTTTTAGTTTATTTATTTACTGTAATAATTTGTGTACGTAATGCCCTGCCGGGATGCGCGCGCATATATGGTGCAACAAGGCCAGTAAAAGAACGAACATTCTGAAGCCGCGGACTGTTGGCTTAAATTCATCAGTTTGGGTAATAAATTTCCATAGTGCGATAGCTGACCGTAATATAGCACCGTATTGTAGAACATTCTTACGTTATTAGGTGCTTCTTACTATCTTACTACCACTATTTTTTCTTTGTACTGAAAAACTGGTCAACGCATTCCCGATAAGAAACATAATATTTAATCATTTTTACATGTTTATTTAAGAGGAAGGATATAAATATTCCATATCCGCACCCAACGATGCATAGAGTACTGAATTGGTACACCAACGCAATGCACCTTGATCATTTTATTACACGAAGGTAGGATAATCAGTCTTACGCTTCAGTACCAGTCCAAGGTATCACAAATAAAAAACCATAACCCGTTTTTTTGTTTCATCGTCGTTCCGTTAAAACTCTATAAAAATTACCAAAACCATTTTTTTTTATCAAATCTCAAATTTTAATTATATTTGTGAATGTTGTAAAAATAATGCACGGTACACTGTACCCTTTACAATAATAATAAAAATAAGATTAACAAAGTACACAATAGCATAAATATCAATAATAAAGAAAATATAACAAGAATATATATGTTATTACATATAATAAATGAAATTACCAAAAACAAATATATAAAATACAAAACAAAAAATGGGATTTAAAAAAAAAAAAATTGTTAATAAATAAGTAAGTAAGAAAAAGTACATTAAATTATATGCATCGGGTCCGACAAGCAAGCAAGCAATGCACCCCTAAAACATGACAACGACATGCTGAAAAAATCTAGTTTTGTGCTATACTCATTACCTATTATATGTAGCCGGTTGAATAAAGAATATTTTTGATGGTTCGAGTTTAATTTGGCAACATTAAACAATGATTGTAGCCTGGTGTTTCTGTTGGGGACACGTAAATTTATCAGTCCTAACAACTCAGGACAATCAATAAGACCATTCAATATTTTAAAAAGAAAGAGCAGATCAAACATTATTCTTCTGTCGACTAACTTTATCAGTTTAGTTTCGCTATGCAGGAAATCATAGTTAATGAACAAAATTGTAAAGACTTATACCTTAACCCGTGGCTAGCGACCATTTAAATAACAAAATAATACTTTTCAACAGTCACTACAGTGACCTCAGAATATAAGTCTTCAACGGTATTATCAAAAGCTCTTACTTACGTCTCACTGGCTTTGTCGTAGACTAACTCTGAGCTTAGAAAAGTCCCGGTAATCTTTCTTACTTATCCTGTTATTTCTTCCCACTTATTTAGTGTCTTCTAACATACTCTATATATATGTTTTTCTTTCATCTACAGTGCGGCTAAGAAATTCATTTGGGCTGCTTTACGGTTTTCTCAGTTCTCAGAAGATGAATTATTTTCGAGGTTTGTGCACAGATATTTTATGCCTAGTATAATAATAATTTTGAACAAAATTGTTGAAGTCTCCATGCAGTTCTATAAATTATAATACAAAGATTCGTTGTTTTTTTCTTTGTCTAATTTTATTGAGCTGTACCGACCTACCTACAGCTTATTAAAATAATAAGAGGAATCTAAATTATCTTTTCTCAACTTAATTTGGAATCTGAAAAAAAAAGGATTTTCATCAGATAATGTAAATTGATTCAACGTATGAAGATCTTTCTCTTTTAGTGCCATGCTTTCATTGGGTTACATTATTCAAATAAATTAATTATTTTATAATTGTGTTCACTTGTTATTTTGAAATCGTGTAAAATACTTTGTAAATTAAAAAAAAATCTGCGTTCAATTTCTTACACTAGATTTGGCTAAAAAGTCATTTTATTTTTAATCAGTTCCTTAAGTATCGATGTTTATGTGATTTTCGCATAAAATATTTCATGCGTGACACCTTGGACTGGCACTGAAACGTAAGACCGATCATCTTGACTTCATGTAACAAATTATTAAGATTCACTGAACTCGGTGTACCAATACACTGCCCTATGCACACCATTGGGTTCGGATAAGAGAAAGTTGGATAGTAGTAAGTATATTTACGACTTATGAGGGGATTAAGCCTGAAGAATAAATTGATTAGTGACAGAAAATACAACTTATGGATTTGTACTACATACGAAATTTTAAAAAATTAACTAGTAAAGGAACCAAAATTTCGGGGTTAAAATTTCATGCATCAGTAGATCTGTAGCCTAGCTTAATTAGTTCATTGCGAAAGAGCACAAAATAAAATATTTTAAAATTTAGTTTTATTTTAACAGCAGTACAACTGGCAACCTTTGTGCCGTAATGGCTAAGATGCTGAACTCACTATACGGAGGATCTGGGTTTGATTCCTGGTGAGAACACAAAAAATCAAAATAGATTTTTCTTAAGCCAGGGTGTCTGTAATGTTTTTCGCCTCTGTGATTGGGGCTCCTGGTCTGTTGAGGCAGTTCAAATATACATATAATAAAAGAGACTATAGAGGTTTATAAAATAAATGAAAATTCAATTAACACAGCAGAATAATTTTAGTAACAGTGCACTATTTGTAGTTGGTACCAATATATATTAGTGGAGGTGTGCGGACTTAAGCAGACTTGTATACGACTGTTAACTGTTTAGGTCACATGTCTGTAGAAGTTATTATCAACTAAGCTGAACATGCAGCCCTTCTAGGAATATAAAGTTTCATACAATCTCAACACTGCAGTATTTTGCATTTGAAAATCACTTAAAAATATATGCTTCTTTAAAAAAATAACACTAAATTATATGAACAAGAATTCAATATTTTAAGTCTAAATTTATTTCTCAGATAACATCCTTAGGCGCATCTACACTTCTTATTTGCTAAGAGTAAATTGGGTTGATGTATCACGCTTTATAAAGTAAGGGCCGGTTTTATAAACGTCCGTTCGTAACGTTTGATATAACCCGATTTTAACTAGGTAACCGAATATTCCCTGATTTACTAATCAAAATGTATCGAATATTACCTGACTAGTCAACAAGAGTTACTAACGGATGTTACTAATGGATGAACATTCAAAGGCGGATGATTTTAACATCTGAGAATTTTTTTTTTTTTTCAAATCTTATAAAACATACATGTATTATATTCCCAGAAGTTATAAAAAACTCATTTTGGGACCGGTATTATTCACATTTTTAATTACATATTGCACAATCAAAAAGACGAATAAGAAAGACGATTCAAAATTAACACATTCAATCTTAATCCTAAACATCATATCTATCATTGAAAAACATATTTAAATACAGATCTTTAAGGGCTCTACTATGTATTGCTTTATTTATTTTTATTTTATGGGGTAGATTATTATATTGGGATCGAGAAATGTTCATTAGGGATTTTTTACCGAATTTTGTGGATCGAAATTTTGGAATGTGGAGGTTTTTTGAATTACGTGTATTGTGACCATGAAGCTCTCAAGAATCTCATGAGTTAAAATTGTGTTTCAAACATGTATGTGCTGAATGATTCAATATGGTAAGTATGGTATTTGTGATTTCATGTAATGGTATTACTTTGAATGGGAGTATTACTTTGAATTCTACTAAACTTTTTGAGTGAGGTTCTGTTAGGATTATATTTTTTTGTTTTGTTTTGAAATTTTAGTGACTAGGGCTAACGCGACAGAGGCGACACGGTATTCACACTGGCCAACTAGCTTTCGCGCAACTAGTGTTTTGTTTGCTAGGAGATAAGTCGCTAATTATGTATGAAGATGATATACTTTTTTGATCTTGTCGCTAGCTTTTAGTCTCCGACAAAGTCAAATTTTAAGCCAGGTGGCTTTTCGGTGTTAACACCCCCAGAGGATTGCGTATAATGTAGGTTTGATATTGTCGCGTTAGTCATAGTCGCTCAATATGAATAAGCGCTTAGCCAAAATTGAAATTTATTTCGTACTATGTACGTACTTCATACGACGCGAATCTACCTATACTTCGGTCAACTTTCTTCAAAACTTCACGAGAGTGTAGAGTATAGAAAAAACATTAATATTAAGATCAAACTTCACCTCGTGACTCGCAGGCGCTTATCATACAAACGTATTCCTCCATTTTCTCTCTGGAATTTAACATTGGAGCAATGATTTTTTCACACATATTAGATATTGACCAGACGCGTGTCTGCATCGTCTTTTTTCATAATTTATTTATCTCCTTTAACAAATAAAATATTTAAAAAATAAGACAAGAACATCTGGTCAATACCTAAAATATGTGAAAAAATCATTGCTCTAATGTTAAATTCCATGGAGAAAATCGAAGAATAAGTTTGTATGGGAAAGCGGCCGCGAGTCACCTGGTGAAGTATGCTCTTAAGCTCTCTTTACATAAATATACGGATAATTCTCTCATTCTATTTATTATCCTTTTCACCTTGATTAATGTCAGTTGTGTCATACTATTACATTTAATATCACCCTTGGGAGCATAATACACGCATTGTAATTATCTGAATTACATAATAATTGTTTCATTTATACTCTTTATCGTTGGACATTGGCCTGTAGTACCTAATGGAAAACAGTTTAAAAGGGCCCTATCCGATCGTAACTTAATCGTATATTAAATTTAAATTAAATATAAAAATAGTGTTGTAGTTAAAAAAAATAAAAGAATTTATATTTACATTTCAAATTGTAACATACATGAAATAAAATTCCAAGGGTGCAGTTATAAGTTCTGACTCACAGTTATGTAAAGTTTTAAATGGATCACGAAAAATCACTTTAAATCAGTTAAAAAATATATGTTTGGTAGATGGATGATGGCGGTTGTCCGTCTCGTGGTTTAGCGGTAGCACGTTGTGCTGTGCCATGCATGAAGTCGCGGATTTGTTTCCCGATGATAATATTTGAATGTGTTTTTCACATAAAAAATATTTTATCTGTGTGTACCTAGGACTGGCGCTAATGGCATAAAAACTGATCATCTAGCCGTCATGTGACAAATGATCAAGATTCACTGCACTTGGTATACCAAAGCAGTGCCCTATGCACCATTGAGTGCAGATAAGGGAGTTCTTTCTCCTGGGAGACTCTTCAGAAATAAATAATGGCCAATAATTAAATAATTATTGATTATTAATCGGGAATAATAATTGTTATTAAAATCATTAATTATTATTAATTTTTTTTAAAAGAAATCTATGCAATCTTATAATAATTGCACATATTTCAATTTGTAAATACTATTTTTAATAAAGCCTAAGCGGCTTGCGCTTGAAAATAGGAATCGAGTCGTGTCGAAGTGGGGATTCGAACCGACGATCTCTGGACTCAGAGACCGCGACGCTACCCACTGGGCTTCCACCCGTTCGTCATTGTATGTTTTTCGAGTATTTATATTTTGTATTCTTACATTATCTGCTGAGGTGCAATTAACGCAACTTTTTTAAATTAACGCAAATTCTTCTTCTTCTTTCACCACGTTTGCTCCTATGTGGAGCCACCGTTAGAGACCTTTCTTAATTTTGTTGATAATGCACTTAATTACATTTTGTAATTTAGAAATACATAGAAAAAATAATGGAAGACGATGACAAGACAAGGGAACCTTTAAGCTAAAAATATTTAATTCTAAGCTTTTCGCAAACCTTAGATAGGATTTTATTAATATACCTACAGCAATTTTTACAGAATCCAAAGGAAAATATCGCGTAGTTCCACGGGGAAAAATAAAACCGCATAGCGCACTTCAATTAAACCACAGAGGGTATTTGAAGATGGGCTTGGAGGAAAAAAGCTCCAAGAGCTTTGAACTTTACAATTATGAATCATTTCGGGCGTCCGTTTTATTAATACCATCTGTCCCGGGCGTTCTTAGTACCGAGGAGGAACTTGGGGGCGCCATCTGTTGCGGGTGGAAATTATGATCCCGACAGGACGGGTAGGGGAGGAGGTGGCTAGGGGAGGGAAAGGGAAGGGTGGAGGTACCTGGACCGTATTACAAATAGGAAGTTGAGTTTAACCGCGTTTAGAACGTGTCTAAATTATTACATATACAATTAACTATTACTATCCTTTATCCGCACCCAATGTTGTATAGGGCACTGCATTCGTACACCAAGTACAGAAAATCTTGATTCTTTGTTACATAAGACAAGATGATCAAATCGTCAAAATAAATTTTTTGATAATTACAGGTGTATTTTTTTAAGATCGCGAGATCATTATCGAGATTGACTACGACTGCGACTGAATTATTCAAGAGCCATCAAATAATTCATTTTACGAAGGCATATTTTTCACTTACATAATATGTCAGATGTCCAAGGAAGTCAAAAGTTTATTTTCGTTATTTTTGTAAATAGCATAAATATTTTAAATATTACTTTAGTATACTGTAAAAAGTATATCTATGTAGGTTTAGGTGTATGTATGTAGTCTACACAATACCAAGTCCATATTCATCAAATATCATTTTGTAAAGTTTTTGCTTAATCAATGTAATCAGTAATCAGATATTTTATTCATTATAAAACAGAAAATTCGTGACAATTAGTCAAAAAGTTAGATTAAAACTTCTTTGACGTCAAGAGCTTTTTGTCTGAGAGTAAATCTTTTTGCAAAGAGGGTCCTTGCATTCCATAACACTAATCGATTTTGAAACGGAGTCGTAGGTTTGGAGAGTAGAAGAAGAGGATAGTCCGCAAGGCTCTATTCATTAAATTTGTATTAAAGTTCGTCTTTATAATATTTCCGTGGCATACTTCTCCCACACCCTACCCCATCCCTTCTTCTATTCTTACCGTCCTTCTCTTTCTTACTCAAAAGAATTCTTCTCTCTCTCTCGATTCTTCTTCCAGAGTTCTTGTCTTGTAATTAGTGTGACCCAACGGCTCTAATTAGTTGGAACAATGCATTTTCGCTGTATGTACTTTATTTTCATGTGTAACCTAACACACATACATTATACTTGTACGCTAACAAACCATTTGTTTCACTGCGTAATTAAATAATAAAAGTTTTCAGATAGACGTTTACTTTAGTTTGCCTTTCAATGGAGACGTTTTTTTTCCTTGATGACAAAATGTTGTAAGCCGGAATTATATTAGAGCCACGCCGCGTGTCGCCACGCCGTGCCACGCAACGGCCAGGTGATTATACTACGGTGTCGTGTCGCCACGCGTGTTGACGAATGTCTCACTAGTTCTATCAGTTCGTCGGCGGACATTTTGCGCGCGCTCTGATGCGTCTGATCACTTGCTCGGACACGCGCGCAAATGCGACTGCCCACGGGGTGATTATACTAGCGACACGCGTGGCTTCCCCCACCACCGATCCCACGCCGATCGAAATCACTCGATCTGCGTGGCGTCAGATCGGTCGGCGACACGCGGGACATGTCTAATATAATCATTTTCATACTAAATGTATGAAATCGATTCCAAACCCACGCGTTGCGACACGCGGCGTGGCTCTAATATAATTGCGGCTTTAACCTCGAATACAGACTAGAATTTTACCTTTAACAGACACAAATCAAATGAGCAATATATATTTAAATAACTCTTAGTAAGGCAAATTATATCAATGCCCTTAGTAATTACGGAGAAATCACAATAAAATATGATTTAATTACATTGTTCCTTTATTTAATTTTTACTTGCTTATCTATTTATTGTTATGTTCATTGAGAATTGATTGTTTGAGAATTATTTATCAACAAGAGATAATAAATAAAATGTTGATTTAAAAAAGAAAGAAAAACAGAACTTAACATAAAAGTGAGCCAATATCCATATAAATATCCCATTAGTTTTGTATGTACCTACTCGATAAAAAATAAAGAAAGCATTTCACAATAAAGAAGAATGCAGTTCTGACCCTTGACTAGAGATGCGGCTCCGAGTCTAAATTAATTCGATTTATGTAAATGTCCCGTTCATGCATAATAGATGGTAGCCCCACTCCGTGGTATCGGAAGTTGGGGGAGCGGTGATTTTTTAGTTGTTTTTTTACTATCCGCGGCGTTCTTTTCATGAAATGATTGAGCATTTTTCCTTTAATTAGTTCGCTCTTAATTTGAATTTCATCTTCCCTTAAAATTTAATGCGATTTTCTTAATCGCGCTTTTCATTGTTTTCCCAGAAAAACAAAAAGCGTCTGGAGAATTTTGTCTAACAATATATACAAACAAACATTGAAAATTAATTTGGAATAAACTGCTTAGCTAAAAATACAAACTTAATGAAATAGATACGCACTTATTGAATTAAAAAAACTACTCCTCGTAGCCTAGTGATAGCGCATTTGGCTACCGTGCATGAGGTGGCGGGTTCGATTGAACATGAAATATTACATGTTATATTATTAATTATTTAATGTGTGAAAGTAGACTGAATGCTGTTGAAATGCGATCTCTCAGGCGAATGTGTGGTAAGACTATGTATGATAGGTGTACAAATGTCGAAATTAGAGCAGAGTGCAAGGCTGAGATAAGCATTATCGACAAAATTAAGAAAGGGCTTTTACGATGGTTTGGTCATGTGGAGCGAATAAGTGATAAAAGAACGGCTAAAGTAAGTTTAAAAGCAAGTGTGCCTGGATGTAGAAGCCGAGGAAGGCCGAGAAAGACATGGCATGACCAAGTACGACAAGTACTTGAAAGTGGACATGTGAAAAGTCGGAATAATCGGCGTATGTGCATGAGAAGATGTATGAATGTAGAGGAAGCAAAGGAAGTATGTCAGGACAGAGTGGTATGGCGTTATATCCTCTCTGCTTACCCCTACGGGGAAATGAAGTGATGGTTAGTTAGTTAGTTATGTGTGATACCTTGGACTGGTACTGATGCATATAACTGAGACTGATCATCATTAAAAATTATCAAGATACTCTGCCCTTGGTGTACCGATACAGTGCCCTATGCACCATTGGATGCGGATAAGGGAAAGTAGCAGAAGAAGAAAGTAGTAATAGTAGTATTTTTTATTTTGTTTTATTTTTATTTTATTTTATTTAACCACCTCAACAGGCCAGGAGGCCCAATAACAGAGGGGAACAACGTCACAAACACCCAGGCTTGAGAAAAATAACTTTTTATTTTTGTGTTCTCACCGGGAATCGAACCCGGAACCTCCGTATCGTGAGTCAGCGTGTTAACCATTACGCTACGGAGGCCGCATTACGCTACGAGAATTGGGTAAGACATCTGTGCTTAAAGGATTTTTTTTCATTCTTTCACTTTATTGCTTACTTATAGTGTACAGGGCGCTGCATTAGTAGACAAAGTACTGCGTGTCTTTATCACTTGCTTATATATATTTTGATAAAATTTAAAAATTATTTTACAGGTAATAAAATAAATATTTCCATGTATAAGCAACGTGATTTTTTTGCTTCTACGTATATTTCTACTTCAAGGTGAAGCCTTAGTGCTTTGCAGGTTTTCACGTTTAAAAGCATTGCACAAAATGCATGCGATACTTATATAAAGCAGGTAGTTCAGGAATCTGTCATAAAGCTATTTATCACCCTCATATTGAAAATAGTATTTCTGCATTTAAGATATTTGATACTAACACTTCTGAGAGCACTCTTCGTGTATATAAACTGGAAATTTTGCATCTGAAACGAATGCTGTGAATTTAATATGTCCTTTTTCTGAAAATAGAAAGAAACGGTTTAATGTTCCTGATAAAGAAATGTTTCTTTCTCCGAGTACGATTTATTTGTGATAAAATTTTTGCAGTAGAAGATTTTACGAGTACCAAAAAAAAAAAAAAACAAGAGTTATGGATATTTTTCTGAAAATATATATATCACAAAACTAAAACCATTTTAAAAACGTCTGGCATTGATTTCATTTTTTATTTTCGGACCACTGCCATCATGTTTCAATACAAAAAAGCGTCAGTAATGTTTTACACTTGTCTTTTTATTTTTATTTAACAAGTCTTCAGTCGATTATACCCTGCATAGAATAATAATATTTTCCCGTATATTTTAGTACGCGTTTTGAAAATAAATAATTCTGTTTTATTTTTAACCAAGATTGTCCTCGTTTCAATAAAAGCTTGCACAATTTAATTTATGAGAACATAAATATTACCTAAATATAACATAAATATAACCAAGGACACGTTCAATATATTTTAGTACAAATTAGATTTCTCTCAAACAACTGGCGATTGCAAATATTCAGCAATGTCAGATTTAATATATTGTTTTTTCGGCCTCATTTGCACATAAAACATTTTCCCTTACATTCATGGCGCCGGAATAAGCTCCAGAAATAAAATAGGAAGAAAAATGATGACTTCCCGACACTGAAAATTAAAATGTGAAAACCTTACGTTGTATTTCCGGTGGAGGAAAAGCATCTCATTACACGAGATTAAGGATTCGCTTCGGTCCGCATTGCTAAGCCCTACCGCCAAAACCGCTGCCTCGGTGTCTTTCTCTATAAGAACACTTTTGAATCAGCCTTTACAGAATATAAGCGGCCTATTTAAGCGGTTTACTCCGTCGCAGGCGATTTGATTGGGAATATCATACCATGGAATTTAGCGTTTTCTAAAGCTTTGTTCTAATTTTTAAAGACGGGATGTCGTAGATATTAAAAAACGTGAAAAATGCGCGTGGGAAATGAGCTGAACATGTTGGTAAAATAATTCAAATGCTTATGGTTCTAAAGTTTTTTCATGAACGAGTACACATTATTTTATTAATTTTGTTTTTCTTCAAAAGTGAACTTGTATCGAATAATTACTGTAGAGACCCAGTACTTTGGTGAAATGTGAAAATAATTTGAAGTATTTATTATTTAGATTTAATTTACAAAAATTACTATATCATGTTATCATGGCAGGTGTTGTAAGGCTAAACCGTAGTTTTCGCTTCTTGAAATGGCGTAGGTAATACAGATCTACAACTTGAAATAATTCTGTATGTTTTGCTGCTAATCTTCTTAATTTTTATTTCTACTACTAGGTAATTTTAAATACTTACAACGAGTTTTGGAGAATTTTTTTTGTTTGGCGCCTATAAAAAAGGTAGTGAGGAAGTCGATCATAATAGTGCAAAACATATATTTTAATTTTTGGTTTCCGGTTGTGCGCTTGACGGTGTAGTGGTAGCGAGTTGTGCTGCCATGTTCGATTCCCGTGGTGGTGGTCAATATATTTATAATATTTATTTGTGTTTTTCACATAAAAATATTTCATCTGTCAAATATTTCACCTAGGACTGGCGCTGAAGCGTAAGACTGATCATCTTGCCTTAATGTAATAAATTATTAAGATTCGCTGCACTTGTATTTAAATGCAGTGCCATTTGGTGCGGATAAGGGAGAGTAGTAGTAGATAGATAAAACAAAGTATTCAAAATATCTTCACGGGTTTTAATTCAGGTCTGAAAGGGTTTTAAAAGGAGTAAAAGGGAAACATAATAAAAAGATTTGTAAGCAATTCGTCTCAATTGACGTTCAACGATAGCTTACGGATGAACATTCCATTTTCATTGGAAATGGTTAATTCAGCATCAATTCATCAAAGGAAAGGCGTGGAATTTCCAAACTCTCAGTTAAAGTGAACTGTCTTTTAAGGAACATTAATCTTCGTGTAAACTTTAAAAAATCTGAGTTCATAGAGTTGGTGGGGTGAAAGTCAATGCAAAATTTGGATGCAGTAAAATTATTGTGATAATCTTGAGAAACGTAGTTACCTGATCCCTTCCTAAACACAAGAACGTGTTTCGTTTTTGGGGGAGGAACAGTTATAAATTTTAAGACTTTTTCATTGTATTTTTACATTATACCTTGTACGAAGTTATACGTGGAGTAACAAAACTCGTACAACTTCACTATCATAATCATTATCAATCCATTGTCGTTCCCTAAGTGGAGCATCATGGATTACACAAACTACCTCCCAGCCTCCCAAGACAGGTCCACGTTCCGTAGCGTTAGCAGTTGGACGTACAGGACGCCGGAAAGTCTTGTAAAATGAGCAATCATTAAGGCTGAAGAAAAGCCATAGTTTGAAGGTGTACACTACATTTCAATTTCTCAAAGTACCTTTATTATTCCATGCATAAATATATATAATTTCATAAGTAATATGACCCTTAAACAAGAAAACTAACAATGCAGTGATTCTGTAGTGGCTCAAGTAACGGCAACTTTGATAATAAAATACGTGTATTATTAAGGTACCTACCTTCGTACATGAGGCCATTTCGAATGTACGCGACATTGTTCTCTATGAGATAAACACATACTATTCACAATATGCAAATCCACACACATATAACAATAAATGTGCATTTCCATAAAAAATAACACAAGAATTTATTTTTTTTAGATTTGTTTTTTTTAGAAAAATACTTTGTAAAACTATCGTCAAGTCATTTTTAATCTATCTACTAATTTTAAAATACATTTTTATACGTTTTATTATAACGAAATAAATTAAAATTCAGGCAATAGATACGTATTACTAATACTTTTGGTTTCCTTGGAAAAAATTACAAACTATGTAACGTTTGACAAAAACGTATAAAATGCTTAAGTTTTGGTCGTATCTAGGCCAATAAAGAAGAATGCTTCGTAGGGTTTTTTTTTGAGAACTCATCGTTCTCAAGAACAGAACGTTAAATATAGGTAGAATGCTGACAGACAATATGTTAAGAGATGTCTTACTAACATGAATAATATTAAATATTAAATTTTATATATTCGTAAATCATCTGAAAATTTTATTCAGATCGTTAAAGCAAAGACAATCATCTCGCAAGCGTGCATAAATGACATGTTGTGATATGAGAGAGAGGAGTTAATTCAAGCAATAAACCATTTAAAAGTACATCAATCGTCCGGTTTCTCCATGTTAATTTGGTGTTAAGAACTTTTCTGCATCCGTCTATTACGATGGCGAGAAAGCCACGAAAAATTTGTCAGGAAGACTAATGAAAGATTTTTAAATTTGTGTCGCTAGAATCAAATATCAGCATTTCTTTCATGCATATTACGCTGAACTCTTTGCTTAGTAGTTCATACAAAATTTGCAGAAGCAAATTAAATAATAATGCAACATCTACACAGAAAAAAATATTATTACTAATAATTAATAACTCAATTAATTTCTTTGATTTCTTTAGAGAAAATGACGTGATGGTTATATTTGGGTAACATAGTTTTGATTTTTTTAATCAATCTCTTTCGCGAATCTTCCTTAAACTAATTTATGAAATCGAATGCCGATAGCTTTTACTGATAAAATTTAATTTTAACCACCTGATCCAACACTGTTTTTTTCTTTCACAGTTAAATTTCTTTTCTAAAAACACGCAGTGCAGAATTAAGGCAGAAATATATTTATTTTCGCTTGAATGGCTGAAAATTGAACGAATCGGGCGCAAAATTGCTAAATCACTGCCTGCAATGGAGAAATGTGGAAATATGTACATATTTATGGACATGTCTGTATTTACGTACATTGACAAATTTACATATACGTATACGATTCTGAGTTTGTATGGAAACTGCGGCAAAATGTGCGAATGACTTTGAATTATATATTTTTTCGCACCTCAGAAATCAATTCCATTGAAAATATTTTTCTCTGAATGAATAAATTCTCAGTGGTTTTTTGTATCGTACTATGGGGAGAATTTTCTCATTATTTATTTAAATTTCTTACAACTCGATTTTAAAAAAATTTGCACACAAAATAAAGATCCCTGATAATTATTAAAAATGTTTTTTCTACACAAATATTATTTTACGTACATGACAGAAACAGGCAGAGTTCAGAAAGAATGGTTGAGTGCGGCTTGGAGTAGCGGGCGCCGCATTCAACAGTATGAAAGAACAACAAATGCCGCCTTTATAACTCCTAGCATCACACCTGTTCTTTCTCTATGGCTGCGAATCGTGACGGCACCTAACCAGGGCCCCAGGACAGCAGACTTCTGAGTTAATGAGAATCGGTGTCTTTGAAGATTTTTAGGTCAGCGGTGGTTTGACTTTGTAAGGTAAACAGAGGTGAGGCAACGGACACAGCAACCCTTGGAATCTACTGTCATCCGGCGTAGGCGTTTAGGCTGGCCCCTAGGCCAATATACTAGTATGCCTCCCGTAGAGCCTTAACAGCTTGCCTATTTTACAAGGCATCAGGCTCTCGGCGTCCGGTCGTCCACTGTTGAAAGTTTGCGTCCAGAGCTGCGGGGGACGTGGACTAGACTTGGGAGGATGCACACGGAAGCTGGCGGAACCCTGATCGCTTGGCCTGGAGGCACCTTTGTGTGGATTTATTATGCTCCACACTAGGGAGCGGATATGGTATAATGAATGAATATTATTTTATTTTATCTTTTGAAGTTTTTAAACAAAAACAAACAAAATATAAAGTTGGCAGATAAAAACTATTTTAGATAAAAGATTAATTGATGCCCCCACATAAAATATTGATCATATAAGTAAACACAGTTTTTTTTAAGAGGAAGGTAAAAAAATCCATTGCTCCTACTCCTGCAGAAATAGGCGTGATTGAAAAAACCGTAGATCAGTACTGACAAATATTTTATAGTATTTCGTACCAGTGGTTTTCACACAGAACAGATAAAATCGCAGAAGTCATTAAACCTTCCCGGGATAAGAAAAACAAATAAAGACATGTTTTCAGTATCTTTATTTCGACAGATTCTGATACACTAAATTGGGTGAAAAAAGCAGGGGAATCGTGGATCCCGGGATGCCAGCATCCTGCCTAGGGCCATGAAGGTCTGAATTCCCGGGAATTAAAAGCTTAAATAGTTTAATACTGACAGGTGTTTTCTTCTTGTAGTTGTGTTTACAATGTTGAGATTTCACTTATTGAGTCGCCAGTTTGTACCAACATTTGAGAGTTTAAAAAAAATATTTTCAAAAATCATTAAAATTTATGGAAACAAATTGTGGTAGGGCAAGATGAGCCTATAAAATCTGATTCAAACTTGCAACTCTAACCACTAGACCGCAACAGAGTTTATTTGAAGACACGATTTTATAATTTAACGGTTTTCGTTTACTCGTGTTTTATTTAACTTTTAAATGACAGTGCGAGGCCCTTACGGGGTCCCCCATACATTCATGTACGTCAGGGCAAAATTTCCCTTGTACTTCATGGTTCATTAAATAAAAAATGAAAAAAATATGACGTAAATTATTATTTCTTTTTCTAGTGAATTATCGGAATAAATTTTTATTTAAATTATTTCGTTGAATCACAATTAATTTAAAGAAACCCCCGTTTTAAATAACATTTGATGCATAACACAAAAACGGTACATATAAGATTTTTTTTAAAAATGTATTAAAGAATACGTATATATCTAGTGCATTATCTGATTAAAATTTGTTAAAACATTAGTAGTTTTTGAATTATATTAAATTCCGTAGATTTTTACGCTCATCCGGCAGCTTACTACATTTGAAAAAGATTATCGTGTACGCGATGTATACGATACTACGCGATGCAAATAATAATGAAACCAAACGGCGCGACGTTCGATCGGATTTTGGTCGTGTTTTTAACGAGCGCTCATCGGGCGCTTACTACATTTTACAATTAACAAAGGGTGGACCTAGTAGCCCCTTAAAAGAAAAAATATATATTTTGAAGTCTCAGAAGAATATTTGTCGTTGTCTACCATTTTAATTTTTGTTTTGTTATTTGAAAATTTGTTTCTCTGAATGCCATTTATTGACAATCATTTTTGCATTTTTATTACGTTTCCCTTTATTATAAAAGTCAGGATCAGGGGATCCTAATTTTTAAAAAAACCTTTTTCCGAATCCCGGGGGAGATCGGCAAATTTACTACGAAGTCGCGCTGGAATTGTTATATTGGCTCATGATTCTCTAGAGACGGGGAAGCTAGTACGTTTCTAAATGGGGAAATATTGGGTTTACGATGTTCTGCAACCCGGGCGAGAGTAGGTACGCGATATGCTTTGTGAACAGTTTAAGTTAAATAATTATTGTTAGATTAAAAAAAGTCTTTCACCAGTTGATGAAACGTAATACTCCGATAAAGTTAGTTAGACCTCTCAACAGGATAACCATAATAATACTTAATATCGACGAAAACGGAAGGGATTAAAGGTTTGTAAACTAAATACGTTGATTATTGTGTAGTATCGGGTGCATTTATGGTAAATCCAGTATTTTTAATTAGACTTAAGACAGAAAAAATACTATTTATGAAGCGAGAAAAAAATAGAACGACGAAAGAATAATTCAAACGAAAAATGATAAAATATATCCCCACCTTATTTTTCAAAATTGTTATAATAATTATAAATAAATATAATATATAAATATAATTATTTACAAAAGATATTATAATACAATCTATACACCGTTGTCCCACCGATGAGACCGCGAAACTCCGGAGGGTGATTGTTCATGGTATTCTGAGAAAAAGATCCGGGCATATTTTTATAATTATTTTAAAAAAAAGTATTATTAATAAAAGCGACCCATGTAATACTGGCTTAAAAACCTACGTTTGAAATGCTAGCGGTGGCGGTGGTGGCGGTGGGCGGGGAGGAGTGGGGGTCCGAACGCCCGCTTTGCCTTGTGGGACATTCAAAATTCGAATTTCATATCTGAAATTGGTGCAGGTCACGTGGTGTTAGCCACCGTTCAAAAAATGGACGGTATTAACACGCCGTTATATTTTAATTTTATTTTTTTTAAGAAATTAGAAATTATGAGTTTTTTGAAAAACTTTATTAAGAATTTTTTTCTCAGAATATCATGAATAATCACCTTCTGGAGTTTCGCGGTTCATCGTGGGAAACGGCAGTATATATATTCATTTCATTTTTATATTTCATTATGTAATAGAGAGCCAATCCTGCTTTAAAAAACTGTTTAGCACTTTTAGCGGGAATTCAACCTTTATATATATGCACAAACAAATACAATAAAAAAAAATATATATATATATCTATATTAGACTGCGTTTTCCGTTTGTTTTCAGTTTTATATTTTGTGATTCTAATATTGCAGATAATATTAAAAATATAGCACTGAGAACTATTAAACACGTGACGTGAAATTATTAAATTCACAGAACACTTGTTGTAAGGAAGTATTGTCAGTGAAATCTAATTAATAAAAATTTCTATCAGTTGAAAAAAAAATATTTGGTTTACTTCCATTCCATGTAATCTTCTCATATTATTGGCTTAAAAATGATAGTGTACATCAGTGATGCCTGCCTGCCGAAAAATCAATCTCAGTGTTGTCTGCGGAAAAAATAATCTCCCTAAATTTTCTCCCTAAAAATTCCTTAGAGTAGGTTACCTACTTAGAATCATGCCTTATTTTTTGCAGATTGGTAACTCTGAATTTATAAACTCAAGACTGTCACATTGTGACAGTTCAAAAGTTTGTTGATAAATAGTTTTGACAATAATATCTTCTTTTGTATATACTCCAGACTGTTATCTGCTAGTTTTTCAAATTATTTCACCAAATAGCGTTTTCACCGTGTTAATAATACCTTAAAACTAGTAAACTAAATCCAAAATAATCTATTATTTGTAATTATTCGATTATCGCTCTAATCGAATAATGCAGTTATCTGAATAATCATATAAATCGATTATGATATTCTGTTATTCTCATATCTATTTTTGTCCCGTTTAAAACAGTTGATAGGGTCACCCTGCGTCTCAATCAATATTGTTAACCACACACCTCGGGTTATTGATTATGCGGTAATAAGTAATAACTTTGGAGGCTTACGGTACAAATTGCGAAATAGTAATTATTAAGTGCCAGCTATTTTGTGGAAATTATTTAGCGAAGAACTTTCCCCTAAACTAGTGGTACTCAAAAAGTTTATAAAATTATTTATCTTATATTTTTAATTTGATCGTACGTTTTCTATGTGTGAAAGTTACTTTTGAAAAAAAATTACATTTTATTATCAGATTTAATATTTATGACCAAATGGAGTCATTTAAAAAAAATCGTTTTGAGAAAAGACCAAGCCAGCATAAATTTTTGCTATCTTCGGCAGATTACCTCAGAACGACAGGACGTGGACTTGACTTGAATAACGCATGGTAACTGGCGACCAATCGCTCAGCTTGTAGGCAGTTTGTGGAATATAAAATATAACGATGATGATTATGTAAGCTTAGGTATCTCCTATGCATTGAAAATAATGTTCATCTACCTAGTGGTGTACTGGGCTATCAGGTATGCGGTCGCTGGTTCGATTCCCGTAGGAGTAAAAAAATAAATTAAATCCTCTTTAATTAATAATACGTTAGACTGGCACTCAGCGTTAGACTGATCGTCTTACCTTCTTGTAATAAAATTATCAAAAATATACTGCTTTGGTGTAACTACTACCTATACAGTGCCCTATGCACCATTAAGTGCGGATAAGGGAGTGAATTTATTAATTGTAAAAAATATTTACTCACATATAAAATATACCTAACTAACTAACTAACCATCACGCCATTTCCCCGTAGGGGTAGGCAGAGAGGATAGAACGCCATACCACTCTGTCCTGACAGACTTCCCTTGCTTCCTCTACATTCATACATCTTCTCATGCACATACGCCGATTATTCCGACTTTTCACATGTCCACTTTCAAGTATTGGACGTACTTGGTCATGCCATGTCTTTCTCGGCCTTCCGCGGCTTCTACATCCAGCGCACTTGCATTTAAACTTCTTTTAGCCGTTCTTTCATCATGTATTCGCTCCACATGACCAAACCATCGTAAAAGCCCTTTCTTAATTATAAAATATCTGTATTTTTTAAATTCCTACCAGATGTATTTTTAATAATGAGTCATTCTGTCAAAATGCACTTTATTGGTCGTAATAATTAACATAAAGGAAAGTTAGTTTCAGTGCAACAGGCTTTGCAGGAAAATTGACCATTGACCATAAATCAAGCGGGACTTCAACCAAGTCAATATTGTTTGTCAGTAAATACTCCTTTGGACCAAAACTCGGGTGAAAATATTATGCATGCCAAACATCAAAACAAGGCAACGCCAACGGTAGCATTCTGATTTTTTTAAATTTTGCTGTGTTTGTTCAATTTAATTACATGCGAACCACTTCTCTAAATATTAATGATTTAATTTATCTTTTCTAAATATTAGATACTGATTTGATTCTCCTTTTTCAATATTGGGTACCAACTGATGCTCCTTATACTGTGATAATTTTAACTTTCTTGTCGTTATATCTTCTCAACAAAATGTGCATTAATTTGATGCTGATACCATCAACCAAGCGCAACTAATATAGGAAGACAAGATAGGAGGCATTTTATCATGAGCTAGAACGTAGGACGTGTCAAGCAAGACGAAAATTAATATCAACGTTAACGGAGAACGGAGACACTTAGGGCCGGTTATTTAATCGATTGTAAGTAAAACATCTTGAGTTAAATATTTTAACAAAAAACTCAAAAGAATTTTTATCTTATGTCTGTCTTACTTCCGGCTCATATTCCATTTTTATTATATGTGTATGGGCCGACCACTTTTTGCTTCATGTAAAATCTATGGATTTTGTTAGGCTCACCGAACTAAAACTAATAGATTTGATTTATAACAAACAATGGACAACCTCTAGGCACTTATAAGTATAAACTCAAAAGATGGCGGCTACCTTAAAACAGCTGTTGGTTCAAGACTTTTGACAGTAAGCTAAATGCACAGATTTCTCAAACAAAGACGTAGAAAAAATATTTAAATTTAAATAACTCTTTACACAAAATTAATATTTTATTCAATATTTTGGGCGTGTTCAAATACTTGTACACAAATCTGGATTTATCCCAAGACGGGAGTAGGTATAAATTTAACTTAACTTCAATATCAATGCATAGATGGAGCTATTAACACGCTGGTGAATGCTTTTCGATTCGTAACATACATACAAAAAAATCAAAAATGTTACCTGGTGTGGATATTCGCTAATAAACGGAATGAGGAATGTTGTAGTACAAAATGTGGCCACTTAACCCAGCCAATGACAGGGCATAAGCCCTGGAAACGCTCGAATATCCATATTCCTGAATTTGAAAGAATTCTACCTCATCTCTGTAGGGATATAAAATGAAATAATATTTTATTGTTTTGGAACGCAATTAATAACCGGTTTTATAAAACAAACTACTCATAATTTGAACGGAATACACCGAATACATAATTATCATGATACTTGTTTAGTATATGAAGCGTGACTGGTAGATGTTTATAAAACCGTCTCTCAAGTAAGATTAGAACGTAACTTTGAAATTGGTATCACCTTACTCATTTTGTTGTAATTAAACGTAAATTTTATAATTACTAACGATGATAAAGTAAGTTATAGTTCTGATTAAACAACCTACCCTTAGTAATGCATTGCGAAGAACGGGGACGGTCGTAGGAAGAAGGAAGAATCTTCCATAATGCACAGAGTATTAATATTTTAAACTGAATTTCTCAAGTCGACTTAAAGCGATACTTACCCAAGGTGATCTTTAAGTTGAGAGTAGCTATCGGTATCGGCTCTTACTTACAAGTGATGTAAACTCACTTAGGGGACGTTGTGAGTAGCTTGGAACTTTGTTTTACTGCGCAACTTTGTTTTTTCGTGTCAGGTGACTACTTCATTTGAGTATTTACTGGGTATAAGGAAACTCCTCATGGTTATCAGGAAAATAAGTTTAAAGTTATATCGTTAATACTCTAAAAACTATATTAAATTTTGGAATGAGCAAATTATTCTTGGTTTTTTGTAGTAAAAACGTAATTATCTGTTGAAATTACAAAATATGCCATATGATGTTCAAAAAGAGTTTTGAGAGAAAGACAATGCATTGATTATAATTCAATATTTAACAGACATTTTTCATATTCATTGCATACTTTTTTAAGTAAGACCTTTTCTTTTATAAATAACATGATAAGTATTGATGTAGCTGAAGCGCGAATTTTGTCGATTATTCTTTGATACAAGAAAGCAGTATGCATGCGAGAATTTAAGAGATGAATAAGGCGAAGAAGGAGGCCGAACGAAAGACTCAGTTCCCAGGCGATACCAGAAGACCTAAACCCGTCAATTCAGTAGAAGAATTGCCCTTACCTTGGTTTTATGGAGACTGGAAAAATAACGTCAGACAACACAAAACAGATCACAACGATTTCACCAAAGATTCAATTACACAATGGATGCGGTGTTTAAAATAGTTCAAGGTTGATTTTATGTTAATTGAATGAGAAAAATGCGGGATCGACAGATGAATGCGTTTACAACATTCGGGTCGCGAATTGTTACAACTTTTGGACTACCCGCGATGTGCCATAGATAATTGGTTTTGTGGATAAAAACCACTTATTTGTGTAAATACATTTAACTTATTAGTACATACTTTGATATAATCTCCTGCTGAAAGGAATCATTGGATTGAGGTGCCAATTTTCATAATTAAAAAAAAAACTGTTTTCAAAATTTTTTAGGTGTTGTAACGTTGAGGATGGGAGGCTTACCTGATTTGCTCATCATCCTCAGACGCTCACCTGCATAGCTCAATCAGTTAACAAGAGACTCACAAAAATTTATAGAAAGTTAGCAAGGATTGTAATACCACAGAGTTCAGAATATAAATAAAAACACAAGGATGCAGAATTTCAGTGTGTGTAATGAAAAATAAGTAAGTTTACAAGGTCAAGATAATGTGCTGGGCACGGTAAGTATATAGGTTATAATTTTTGACAAGATTAATAAAGAGATAATTACAAAATATAGGTTGCAAACTTAAGTAATGAATCCATCCATCGAATCATTCATACTGGAATTTACAAATAAAATGTTGTACCGTCGAAGATTAAAGAAAATGCAGTCTAGTATTGAGATGAATGAAGTAAATTGGAGGTTAAGAATTTAATTTTACGTAGTGGTGAAATTTTGAAGAGAGGTGAAGAATCCATGTATCGTAAGTGTGCCTTGTCCACATCAGGACATGCACGAGGTTAAGCTTTCTAAATCAGTCTTTTGAAGCATCAATTGTAAGTATAACCTCACACTGGTCCGGAAATTTCACATGTGAGAGATGACAGATATGGGATAATATCTGCATTATGTAATGTACCGGTCAGCGTGTGACACTCGGTAACTAGCTCCTAGACAGCGATCCGTGTCTAGGCCATTTTAAATTATAATATTATGTCAATACATATTTGGAGTAGGAAGTATAAAGGGAGTATAAAAAGGGCATTAGACCTGAAAAAAAAGAGTCAGAGAGACTAGGCTGTAATACGTAGTTTGATTCGGGGATTTAAAATTGATATTAAAAAAGCTACAACACTTACGAATTCGCCATAATGCCCTCGGTTATTTAGGTCTGGACGGCATGTATAAAAAAAGCGACATCCGCACGCCACGACAGTTGCTTTGGAAGGGAATCATAGACAAAAAAATCTCCGCGCGAGATTTCATTTTCCGTAGAGCAGATTCTTTGGCAATGAAATAAGCAATAACGGGGTCAAAAGTTAAATTGCTATTTTTAATAAGTTAAAGGAGAATTAGGAGTGTCATTAAAAATAAAACCCACCTTTGTACATGTATAATTATTCTTCAGGTTCTACCCAGGCGAGCAAACGTAGGCGCTGTATGATGCAATCATGTATGAGAAAATGACGAGCGTATGCCGTGCTGGGATGAACCCGAGGTTTCAGATTTGCATATTTTGTATAATTATTATTCAGGCCCGCAGAGCGACTGATCGACTCTAGACTATGCCGCCTGGCAATATGGACCTTGAGTCTATGGCCCGCAGATTCTCACTTCATGTCATGCTAAAAATTCTGATCGGTCTTGACGGTTCACGCATGAAATATTAATATAAAAATAACATGTTAATAAATATTTCACGGGAATCGAACCTGCGATCTCATACACGGTAGCCACAAGCGCTAATATGGCACAGCCAGCCGAAACGCCTTCGCCGGATGACAGTTGATACCAAGGGTTACTGCGTCCGTTGCCTCACCAGTTCAGATCAGTGACGTAAAGCTTTGAAAATTATTTTTCAAATAAAAGAAAATCAGCTTCGTTTTGCCAACAGATGGCGTTGACTACTCATTTTCTATTTCTATTTTCTATTAATTATCTCCCTCTATAGTCCCGACGTTTACCCTGTGCATACGTATTCTACATATAAAATCATGTCTGGAAAATTTAGACAGATGCAGTTATTTCTCATGTAACACGGAAATTCTGGAAAGCCATTTTCTACTAGCAATTATTGTCTTTTGAATTGCACAAGCATATTGAATTGCAATGTAAATTGAACGTCGTTATGCAGTTAGTAACCACTCCATAATTTAGGGAAAACTGAGAGGACGTTGCTATCGAATGTACTAAAGTCGATTTTATAACAAGCTACTGCTAAAAAACATATCATTTTCTTGCAACAACCCTGAAAATTTCCTTTTCGTTATTTTGGCTAAAAAAATTATTTCCAATCTGCAAAAAGCAGAATGAAACACCTATTGAATAAATATAATTAGTCAATGATCACCCTATACAAAAACTTAAGCTTAGGTCAATCTGGCTTTTTTGTGCAAAACGCTAATTGGAATTTCAATATCAGGTGCAAAGTAAAAACTGCGGTTTTTTTTTAAATCCTATCACAAAAATGTATTTTTATTGAGACTTCTTACGACTTTCGTGAATTTCTGCAATCTGATTTTCAAAAGTCACTCGTCAAGATTCGTGCTCAGATTACGCCTTCCATCAACCCTCAACTGATAAACTTATGTAAGTACATTTTGCCATCCCAACTTCTATCCCAACTTCATTCCCAACTTATAAAAATGTGTTTTTTATTCCTCATTTTTAAACTAGTAAACACATAAACAATAATGTTTAGATTTTTAACTATCATCCACACCACACTATCCTGGCATACTTCCCTTGCTTCCTCCACATTCATACATCTTCTCATGCACGCACTCCGATTGTTCGTACATTTCACATGACCACTTTCAAATACTTGTACTTGACCATGCCATGTCTCTCTCGGCCTTCCTCGACTTCTACACCCAGTCACACTCTCATCACCTTCAAACAAGAATTTACTAGAAGGGGGGTTAATATACAAATTTTCTAAAAATATGCGCTTCCTAGGGTTAAATTCATAACACCGATTATTATCAAACTCCACCGTCTAAAGACTCCAGCACTCAGGCCAATACACGAAACGTGTGACGTAGATGTCTAGTGATGACGTAGATACCTATTGATGACGTAGTGAGTGACGTAGTGGGTAACTAGACATCTTAGACACGGTAGTATTTTTCAAGTTTGGAATGTCACTTCTCTGAAATTCTTGTTCGAAGCTCATCACAGATTATTTTAGCCATTTTTTCATCATTTACCCACTCCACGACCATATTGTCCGCCTCGTAGCGTAGTGGTAGCGCATTTGGCTACCGTGCTTGAGGTCGCGGGTTCGATTCCCGTTGGAGGTCAACATGAAATCATTATTGACATTATATTTTCATATTAATATTTCATGTGTGATATCTTGGACTGGTACTGAAGCGTAGGACTGATCATCTTGCCTTCATGTAATAAAATGATCAAGATACACTGCACTTGGTGTACCAATGCAGTGCCCTATGCAACGTTGGGTGCGGATAAGGGAAAGTAGTAGTAATGACCATATATGATCGCTTGACCTAATGATACCGTAAAAGATTTTTCTTCTTAACTTTTTGGTCTATTTTTATGAAACTAAAGATCTTTTTTCTTAAAAAAATGAGCATTTATCTCGTTTGACTAGTTTCTGCATAACTACATTAAATTCGTCTCTTGTAGCAGAGCTCTAAACCTAAACAGAGTTGGGTTTAGAGCGTAGCGACTACAGTATGACTAAATTACGTCAAGTGTGAGATGCGAGATGCGATACCCACCAGTAGTCTCCATTATGCTTAATAGGTGTTCGGAGTTCCGTGAATTTCTCCAATCTGAATTACAAAGTCACTCGTCAAGATTTGTGCTCAGATTCCGCCTTCCGTCAACCCTCAACTGCTAATCTCACATCTTGTTACCCCAACTTCCGGGAACACGACAATTCGCGATCAATGATACGATATATTAATATAATGGTATTTTAAAAAGACGTTGAGATGAAAATCGACTGCTGAAAATAAGATACGGAATAAGACTCTTGATAATTTTTAATTCTTTTTTTAAATTTTTTATTTGGCTTTTAAGGTGGTTTGGTCATGGGGAGCGAACGAGTGATGAAAGAACGGCTAAACATGGCTTGAAAGTACTTCATGTGAAAAGTCGGAATAATCGTATGTGCATGAGAGGATGTATGAATGTAGCGCAAAGGAAGTCTGTCAGGACAGAGTGGTATGGCGTTCTATCCTCTCTGCATACCCCTACGGAGAAATGGTTAGTTGGTTAGTTAGGTATAATTTTTTATTTCTTTGTTGAAATAAATACAAAATATTTATATCAAAGTGCTTTTTCATAATTTTTTTTATTTTTTTTTTTTTTTATTTATTTCAAAAGAAAATTTTTGTTTACATGGACAGATTTAAACACATATATGTACAATAAAAAAATATATATATAAACAAAAATCCCCACCAAGGCATAGCCTGTTTGTGGGTAAACTGTGAAAATCATACAGTGTGCACGTGGCAAAAGAGAAAGATAAAGTTTAAAAAAAATAAATGGAAAATAGCATATAAACAAGATAGTCAAAAAACGAATGAACACAAGATATTGGTATCTTTAAAAGAAATAACAATAATTATTAATATTTATACAAAGTAAAAATAAAAAAATAATTTCTTTTCTTTCTTTCTCTTGGTAGAACCTAATGTGCTAAATGCACTGTATTGGTACTTCTATCACATTATCTTGATCATTAATTACAGTTCAAATTATTTACTTTGTTAAGACTATTCATAAAAAGATCACATTTAAGGGAACTAACTAACAAACCACATTCCCCGAAGGGGTAGGTAGAGAGGATAAACAATTAAATTTTAATTAAAAATGAAAACTCGCGTATATATCGATAAGTCGAGTTGTACAAATAATTCGTTTGTAAGAGTTTTTAAATTAATATGCCTTCTAGGATTTTAGTAAACAGTTTTAGGAAGTCAAGAAACATTTCATAAAAAATTACATCGGTCATTAATTTGTTCCCATGTTACCCTTAAGTACGAAAAAATCATGGAACCCACGTAACCTTCTATAAATATTTATTAGTCTCGCGGTATTCAAATGTGATAATAACATAATATTATATAACTTCTTTCGCTGTTTGTATCCGAATTTCAACGGCCACGACCCACGACCAGACACTAGTCGGAACAGTCTGATGCTGCGAGAGTCATGCGCGAGAGACATCTATCAACTTCATTTTGGTGACGTAAATTTTAACAAATTTGCGAGCTTTTCATTAGCAAAGTTTTAGCGAAGCAAAAGACAGTCGCAGACAATTATTTCCGATATTTATACAAGACATCTATCTATACTGACTATGCATTTTTACGCCCAATTTAGGTGTCTTTTTACCTTTATAATTTTTATTGTATTGTAATTTAATAAGAGTTAAATTTAATAATTTATTGAATCTGCAAAAAAAAACATTTGCCACACTTTTATGAGCTTAAATATTATCAAAATATGCACGGAAATTGAATTTTTCGATCCTGTAATTTGTCATGTTTCCCTAAAATTGAGCCTCTTGTAGCTTTCAGTGAGTGATTGTGGCAAAAAGATAAAACATTTGTGTTCAACTACCGTGCTAGGGCTTTTTCTATTGATATTGTTTCATCATTGTTCAAAAAGCTTTTAGTTGTCTGTAAAGTCGGTTTACGGACGATAATTTTATGTGATAACGTCATAAGAAAACATTGATAAAAAAAAAGCAAATTTTTATGAATTTAATTGAATTATTATTACTCAATTATCATTATTTTGTATAATACAAAGCAGAAGTTAATTGAATTTTTTTTTTTTTACATAAATTAACATTTTTCTGCACTCGTTAATTCAAATATTTGTTTACTTATGTGGAGTGGAGTGGAAGAGAGATAAATGCGTCACAAACCGAACGCTTAGGCCGATCGTGCCTCTCTATCGCTTGTTCCGCGCTCTCGCTTGCACACTCGGCTCAGGCGGAACGTGACAATGAGTCGTGCTTTTTCGTGTGTGCAGCCAGCGTTCATCGATTGATTAGACGTTATCACATCAAAATAATAATTTGTTTTATTTATATAACTCTAGTTCGCATTTCTATGAACTGATTGTGGGCTAACATAGAAAATTATTTCTAGTGTTAGCTTGAATATTATAACAATTCAAATCAATATGTAATTAGTACAAGTTGATCATAATGCATTTGGATTTTCTGCGTGGAATTTCATCCCCGGTGACGTCACTCGCGAAGTGCGATGAAATTTAGTACAAAAACGATCAAACCTTGATTTTCTAAACTATGGTCCCGGCTATTTGCCTCCGTTTTCTTATTTCTGAGGTCTGACAGAGCTGGTGTCGACCTTAATAAATCTACGCTAGCTCTAAATTGCTACACTTTATCAGACGCCCCGCATAGTCACTCTGTGTTTATTTTTTATTTATCGTGAATTGTACCACTTTTCAGTAGTTCTACATGAGAAAAGAAACAATACTGTATTTATTAGATCCCACAATTGAAATATACACCCTTTATTTATATTTATATGTACATGACACTATAATATAGATAGAGAAGTAACAACTGATTCCTAAAGCACAGTTATGAAACTATTCATCATTATCATTATACCATATCCACTCCCTATGTGGAGCACACGGATTCCGAAAACTGCCGCCATGCCAAGAAATCGGCCGCCAGTTCCAAAAAAAATCTTGCAAAAATTTCAAGCTTTGATGTTTTGTGATGTCATTAACTAACTAACTAACCATCACGTCATTTCCCCGAAGGGGTAAGCAGAGAGAATAGAACGCCATACCACTCTGTCCTGACACACTTCCCTTGCTTGATGTTATTCCTGCTGAAAATTGGTTCTCATGCGCGCGCAAATAAACAAAATTGGTTTCACGAATTGAGAAGAATAATCAACAAAAAATGCATTTTTTAAAAACATTATACAGCTATAAGTACCTAATATTTTTTATTGATTTATTGATTGCAGTACTGTTTAACCCTTTTCCGAAAACAAACCGGTCGAAAATCGCAAAAAATATTTTTGTAGCAATAAAATATTGGTTGTAGTGAGTAGGTAAATTAAAAAATAAATAAATACTGTCTCTTATCTACAGTACAAGCAGTGCAAGATGTTTTTTGTATCAGAATATTATTACATCTTGAAATTATATTCCTATAGTGATATTTGAGAGCCAAAAAGATCTTTAAAATAATTTTTTTTTAGAGACCGCAGTTTGCTGTATTTCACCCACTTATGTAATTTATTTTGACTTGAATTTTACGTTGAACAAGTTCAGTAAACTAGGGCTAAAAATCACTAAAACTTTTTGTGCTCTAAAAAGGTGTAGATTTATATTTTATAAGAAAACTAGTAATATTTTATAAAAAGCGTAAGCGTAGTCGCATCCCTGTCGGACGTCAGACAATAGCGATGGTGTAATTGTTACCATGGAAGGCACGTTATGTTATTATTAAATTAGGAGTCTGGGGCCCTAATCCGCCGATTTGGCCCCGGATAGCGTGTAAGCCCGACTAATTGGGGCGGCCCCTGTTCCCTGCCTCCCGTAAGGGCTGTTCCCTGCCCCCTGTCCCCTGTGAGGGCTGTGAAGTTCGACAACTTGCTCCGAGGGATGCGACAACAAACACAACAACAGGTGATACTGAAATACAATACAACTTAAAAAGCAATATTTTGATTAGTACAATTTAATATGCTCTTCACGTATCTGAAAATGTATATATTTATGACAGTCGCTATAAAATATTACCCAAAACCAAGTGCAGTGAATCTTGATCATTTGTAACGTGAAAGCAAGGTGATCAGTCTTATGCTTCAGTGCCAAACCAAGTATTTTTATTAGAAAATCACATTCAAAAAATATCTCATATTTACCCCCATCAGAAATCGAACCCGCGAAATGCACTTGGTTTATCAGTGCAGTGCCCTATGCACCATTGGGCGCGGACAAAAGAGAGTATGTAGTATATACTAATCAAAGTCTTTTCCACAAAAATGTTTAACTTCAAGGAGTTTTTACCGCACTTTTCAGGAGCATGGTTAAAACAAGAAGTTGTAAGTACAGTATGCAGTGTTTTTATGAAATTTCTCACAGTATTCCCGTTAAAAATTTCTAAAAGAAAGTAAGCGCCAAAGACGGGAGAATATTGTTGAATTCTGAAATTTTTTTTATTAAAAATTATTCTATACCTATTCAAATAATTTTAAATGTCCCATTCTTTATAAATTTAAAATTTTTTTAAAAAATGTTTAATTTTTTTTTGTCTTTAAAATTTAAAATATTTTTTAAACCAGGAAAAAAAGAAATAAAAAAAAGCCTTTGGGGAATTAGCGTTTAAAAAAAAAATTTTTATCTATTTCCTTTTACAAAATTTTATGGATCTTTTAAAAAAATTTAAACTGAAACCCAATAAAGCAAATTAAACTTATTTGGGGATTCTATTTCCCCTTAAAAATTTTTATTCAGTTAAACCCCGAAAAAAACATAAAA